>MU183048.1:53281-86686 GCA_016904865.1 Pissodes strobi | reverse complement strand
TTAGGTATTTGTATATTAGCTATGTGCACTGTCGTAATTAATATCTGCGTTTGTTTTGAAGTGAAACAAAGGATTGTAGTGTATTTTGTTGATTCAATATTCTGACATAGTGATGAACAAAATAAAAAATAAATTGTGTTAAAAAGATCATTAAAGGTGAAATATGAAATAAAAAATAGATGCAAGCTCAAGAATTATATGAAAACCAAGCCTGAATAAGACCAGCATATAAAAAAGGTCAAAAATAAAAGTAAAAAATTTTATCTGAAAATTTGTATTTCAATGTAAAAACCTAATTGAATGGTCAAGTAAAGATGGAGTACCTATTTCTAATAAAACATTTGAAATAATTGATTTTTGTTCGCAGTTTTACTATACCTTCTCGTCTTGTTGAACTTTAAGCTACTTCTGTTCTCAAAGAACATTACATAGCCGAATATATAATTGTTTTTATTTTAATACTTTTTATCGATTTAAATATATAGATTTAAAGTTTGGTTTATTATGGTACCTATGAGTAGGTACAGTAGTCCACATAAAAGTTTGTGACACGGTCAGACGACGCCCCACTCTTAATTGCCCTGCGATTAGCAGGTGAACGAAAAATAAACTATAAAAAAATTTATTTATTATAAAAAATAGTGTAATATATATTAAGGTTATAAAAAAAATATATTTCATTTAATCAACCCTTATTCCTCAGTTATTAGGAACGATATTTTTTATTTTTTTAATCGTTCAGCAGACCACCTAACAAATATTTTTCAAGTACCTCAAGAACCAGCTAAGACAGGAAGAGATACTGGGGTGGTCAGATTGTGTCAAAGTTGCGCAATTTAGGGCCGAGTAATGTGCCATCGAGAAAGTTGGGAAAATCTTCCGTAAATATCCGTAAATTCCCGAAATTTGTGTGCTTTATTTAAGGAGTATTAACAAATAAATGTCAAATCTCACATAACATTTTAATTTTTTAATTCCGATGTTTCGTCTGTCGAGCCTCCTCATATACTTTAAATTTTCATTGCGGAAATTTTTCAATGCTTTATTTAAACCTGTTTACTATTCTAAAATATAGGATGTATCACTCAGACATTTTGCATCGTTTCGATAGAAAGTTATAATTCGTCAATGCTTTTCGATTTTTTCTGCCAATATATGATCATGTATTAGGTTATGCTTAACACAATAGGTTATATTTTAGAATTACTGCTGGTAATGATAGATTGTTACGGTAATTTTAACAATTCCGTAACATGTTTTTGTTACTAGTTCACTTATGTTTCTCCTACTAGAATTAACAACTTTTTATCTTAAACCCAGTTTCAGGTTACTATTTGTGCCGAATCGGTAACAACAAAATCGAAAATTGAGCATTGCAAGGGCATAAACTATAACAGCTCGACATAATTACAGCACCCTTTGTACAATCGATCGTGCTGCTGTTTTCCAGTCTTATAATAATAGATGTCAGTACCCATCAGCATCGTTTGAAATTCATTTTCCTTTTAAACACATTACTTGATTTAAGGCAGAATATTATGACCACTTTTATACAAACACAGCAGTAGAAATACCTCTTTTAATATCTCAATTATTTTTATTGAGCAAGTTAATACTATTTGAATCAGCGAAAGACTCCTTCGTGGTAGAAAATGGAACTATGTGATTTATGTGCGAATGTATTTTTTGAGAAAATCCACCTTGATCCGGGAATTAAGAAAGGTAGATATTGGTTTCTCATATTGGTTTCTATGATGGCAGCGAGAGGGGTTTTGAGAAAGTACCGCCCATTTTTCTGGCGGAGTGATATATTCATTGATTTCAAATAGGTATATTTACTTTCTTGACAATGAACGTTTACGACATTAAAACAGCAATCGGCGCACAGAAAATTGAAAAAAACATATATGCAGTAACAACCAAAATATTTTATGAATATGGTAGACAAAAGATGAGACTAAGAGAAGACCCAGGAGGTGGAAAATCGAAAAGTAGAAAGGACTTGAAACAAACTTAAAGAATATAATTTAAAATGACTAATATAACAAATAAAAAGGGGAAAGTATCAACGAAAGAAAACGACAATAATACCTTTAATAAAAGAAGCCAGACCAAAACTAGTAGTAAAACTAAGAAGAATGCGGCAGTTAACGTCATAAGAGATAAAAAAGAAGCCCGCAATAGAAATATAACGTTGGTGATTATGGCATTGGATGTTATGAAAATAAAACTGTATCCGGGGGTAAGTAAAAAGTATGACAACCGAAGTGAGTTCGAGGTGAGTGTAATGGAAAGACGACACCACAGTCTGTGGAAATGACCCATAATACCTAATAAGTGTTGGTACCCTGAAAAAGATATCGTGAAGAAAATAGTCTTTAATTTTGACTTGCCTTAAATACCGTAAAACGGGGTTACTTTGGGAGGTTTTGACCTATGTTGGCATTCTAAGTCACAAACAGCTTGGAAAATCAAACTTTCTAAAACTGCATCTTGCCTTGTGCCCAATTGACAGTACATCACCCAAATATGGTCAGTTATCACAAATGCATATTGAAAAAAATTGTACGTAGATTTTTGATGTTACTTTGGCAGCACATGAAAATTTAATTTGCGCCAATGTAGTATAGCTGTATTAAGCCTTCTTTGTTACCAAAAATGGTAAATTATAAAGGCAGCTTTGATCTTGGTTCAATTATCAATCATAATCACGAAGTTATTAAAGTTATAATGCACTTTTTAATAACTGATTTTTTTAATAAATCAATATGAAAGAACAACTAAAAAAGGAGTTTGATAAAAAATACAGAAAACTAAATAATTTTAACATCATGAAGTCCTTTTACACAGCAAAAATTATCATCTTTTAAAGAATCATCACTATCAAAAATCTTCGTCTGTACAATGGGAACAAACATAAAATGGGTATGTGCTCTCCTCAGTACAGAAGCCAAAAATCCATTTTTTTGCATTTACGGCAACAAATCCAATCAAGGCCTATGTAATTATTCCATTTTCTAAATCAAACTGCGCACACCTCAACTCTTTTTGCTTGTTTCCTTATTGGTATTTTTGTAGCTGAAACTAAAGCTGCAATAGGCGCGTCGTCGCGTACCAAAAATATATTTCTGGGTCCCTGAAGGGCCAGCGATTGGCTCATCTGTAGGTGGCTGGTCACTAGAGAGTTCTTGAAGCTTTGATTTAGGACAACCTACCTTAATTTGCTGACTGGGCTCTATTTTCTTGTCACGTGCTCTAGTGACCTTTTCCTTATTTGGATCACGTAGATCTTGAAGCAGATCAATTAAGCTTTGATTCAGGATAGCGGCTTGGACATTCTTTTTAGAAATATGTGTGGATTAAAAGGACATAACGTTGTGGCCCTAAATAGAGATTTTAAATTAATGGACACCTTTTCACTTACTGAAACCCATAATCGATTAAGGAGGGTACGAAAATATTATTTTGGAATGGGGGAAGTTGATTTGGTTTCACTGCGCCAAACATATAATCGTTGCATTAGATGAGTGCTGTTAGGGGAAAGGCTGTCATATAAATATTGTTCTCATCACAAGCTTCAATGATACTGGGTGAAAATTGAGAGGCTAGATTGTCCCCAACGACAATTTTTTGCCAATTATTTCTATAATTTTTGGCAATAAAATTTGGAAAAACCACTTTTCAAATTGATCCATATCGAACCAGCCACTAGCTGTTTTACTGTAGACCGTTCCAGGAGGACATCCTTTTCTCCAATCTTCGCATAGATTGTCTTGTACACTTAAGGGGGTAATACATATCTGCAACGTTTCTACACGCCATTATACTGATCGAGGTCTTGGAATGTTGCTGAACTCTCTCCACGAGTTTGGTTCCCCTTGGAACAATGGGTTTTTGGGCTCCAGGGTCATCCTGGATATAGTTGAAAAACCACAATAAAGCCCACGGTCACCTATGCTTCGCTGGTATGGTGGCCAAAAACCCAGCAGGTCACCGCTCGGACCAAACTTAATAAAGTTCAAAGGCTGATATGCCTGGGAATAATAGGGGCAATGTCAACGTGCCCTACTGCAGCCTTAGAGGTACTGCTGAACATGCCTCCTCTTCATCTCAGTGTGAAGGGGGAGGCGATTATCAGTGCTCACAGGTTATTCCAAATAGGCAAATTCAAGCCTGGAGATTTGACTGGTCACCTGCGCATCTTTGAAAAATTAAAACTGGAATATGCCAGCAAACCAAGTGACCAAAAGATGGTCATGTTGGACCTAGATATCCCATTCGCAGTGGTTATTCCACCAATCAAGGGAGAGTAAAAAACTACCTCAGGCCGATAAGGTATCGCTGTGGTATACAGATGGTTCAAAGCTAGCAAAAGGAGCAGGATTGGGCATTTCAGGTCCAAACTGTAAGCTTTCCAAACTGCTAGGCAAATATATAACCATCTTTCAAGCGGAAGTGCTTGCCATAAATATATGTGCAGAAGACCCTGACTTCACAGAAAGCATATCTACATATTCTCAGACAGCCAGGCGGCTCTAAAAGCTCTAAAATCTTTCAAGTACGTGTCTGGGAATGTAAGCAAACCCTAAAACAATTAGCAACACGCAACCAGGTAACATTAATGTGGGTTTCTGATTATAGAGGCATAGAGGGCAATGCAGACTGCCTTGCGAAAGAAGGAGCAGGAACACCATATTGTGGCCACATCACCGAAGAACTAAACAAATGGGAAAAAGACCAACTGTCTGTACTCCAGGACTAAGATAGGCGAAAAGGTTTATCACCAACTCTGCGAAAAGGGCAGAACAGCTCTTAGACATGAACAGAGCAGATATTAGAACTGTCGTTGGACTGCTCACTGGACACTGCACGGTAAAATACCACCTAATGGCAATAAGCAAGGCAGAAGACGACCAATGCAGATTTTGCAATAATGCAACTGAAACCGCAGAACATCTACTCTGCCAATGTCCAACCCAGCTCTGCAAAAGGCTCAAGTACCTTGAAGGAGTACAGCTATCACCTCAAGGAATGAGTCAGCTACCTTTCAAGAAAATAGCTTCGTTTGGAACAAGCCTACAAATTAAATTGTAGAATCATGCACCAAAATATATGTAGGGGTAGCAGTGCCGGGCGGCTGAAATTATAGCCGAAACGACTCCCTAGCAATCTACAATCTAGTTGAAAACCAAAGAAGAGTCAATATCTTGTAAAGCATCTTTAACCTTATCAAAAAGTTAAACTATTTGATTTGGTCCTACCGCAGCACGTTTGCAGCCAAACCGACACTCAGTTAATTCCGGATGATAAAGTTTTCAAGATAATCATGTTCAGGAATATTGTCCTTAAATTCCTTAATATTACGGCCTTTCCTTTGTAAGTATTTGTGGATCAATTCGCGGATATCGGTTTTGTTAAACGGGAACCCCCGTTTGTCATTCGTGAAAATATTTGTTAGCAATGGCTGCTTCGCAGGTATGAATGCTAGTGGATGTTCTGGAGAATGCGTGTTTTCACCCTTTAACTGATTTTCAAGAAATTTTGATTTTGAAGCGTTTACTTGCCGCCGCTTGACCCATGCCGCCCCTAAGGGCAGCCAACGCCCTTTGCAGGTCAGCATTAGTATAGTTCTTACAGGTTCGCCCCCACACCACCCCCCCACTATTTTCTGGTATTTCTAGGTATTTTTAATTACTTTATACTGTAGAACTGTTTTATTCAGTTGAATAATACTCCAGGTAATATTTCAGTTCTGTATTCACATTAATTATTACTTAAGATTCTCGCTATGATTATCATTATATTATGTTATATAATACTGCTTATACTAATTAATACCGATTCTCCCTCAGTCTTCTAATCTCCTATATATATCGAGTTGATGTAGGTTCAAGACTTGTATATATTATTATAATAACAGTGCAAGGTCGTCAAGGTTAAGTCATCCTTGCTGTCTGCGTTTGGTAGCGCGTTCGTTGAATTAAAACAATAATATTACGTGTACCAGGTAATATAAATAACCTTCGCTTAAACCTCGAACCGGGCGGATTACCTTCACTGATTTAATTTCTGAAATACGGAGTGTTTTCTTGATACCCTACAATACCTGTAACAAAAGAGAACCATCGAAAAAACCGCAAGAAAATATATGTAGACAAAAAAAAATTATATAAAAATAAAAAGTAACCCTGTTTTACGGTAGGTACTTCACAAATGTGTGTGTTTCTTTATTGGAATTTTCTTTACTGGGCTTTTTGGTACTTTTTGAATATAAAACTTGTTTAAAAACAATCTTCTTCTTCTTTCCTGGCTTTACAACTCTGAGTGAGTCTTAGCCGCATCTACTATTGCTCTCCATCCCCTATATACGATCTTGTGCTTCCACTTGCCACCGCTGGACTCCCATCCTAGATAGATCTGCTGCGACAGCATCCTTTCGTCTTTTTCTGGGTCTACCTATTGATCTTCTGCCACCTGGTCTCTCAAGGAATACTGTTTTTATCAACCTGTGTCTTCTGATCTTACTACATGACCTGCCCATCTTATTCGGTTAGCTTTTACGTGCCTGACTATGTTTTCACTGCCATACATTGTCGCCAATTCAGCATTGTGGCGTCTTTTCCACACTCCTGTTGTTTCATCTCTATTGGGTCCAAATACCATTCTGAGGACTTTTCTTTCAAACACAAGAAGCTTATTTATTTCCCGTTGATTGAGGGTCCAGGATTCGCTGCCATAAGTAACTACCGGGAGAATCATTGACCTGTACAAAGTTAGTTTGGATTGTTTTTTTAACAGCTTAGATTTCAATATTGTTGTGAGAGAGTATCCTACTCGATTGTCATTCGTGGTTACCGCTCCCAGGTACTTAAATTCCTTAACCACCTCGAAGTTGAACTCATTAAGGGTTATATTCTGCCCAATTCGAGGCCTTGGATTCTTTGTAACTACAATGTAATTTGTTTTTTCTTCGTTTACTCCTAGGCCCAGATTACCTGCTTCTTCCTCCAGCTGTGAAAAAACCACTCGTATGTATCTTGTTGAATGAGCCACTGAATCTATGTCATCAGCAAAGGCCAACAGCAGTTTTGAGCCTTGATGAGCAAAACCTTCGGTTAGCTCCGACGCTATTTTGCTAACTGCATATTCCAAGGCACAATTAAATAACAACGGTGATAGGGGGTCTCCTTTTCTGAGTCCTGATGTTACACTGAATGGCGTTGATGTTCTATTTCCTACGCTTACCTGTGCATATGAGTTTGTTACGCACATTTGTGTTAGTTCCACTAATTTCCTTGGTATGCCCATCTCCAAGATTGCCAGCCATAACCTGCTTCTTTTTATGCAGTCATACGCTTGCTGGAAATCCGCGAAAATTTGGTGAACATCCCGGTTTAACTCCCAGTTATTTTCTAATATTTGTCTGATCGAAAATATTTGATCTATCGTTGACCTTCCAGCACGAAATCCGCATTATCAATGCGGATAATATCTTCCGTATAAGGGGTCAGCCTCCTCAGTATTATAATTGCTAGGAATTTGTATGTTTTCTTTCTTATGTATAGGTATAATGACGCTTCTGAGTTAGTCTCTTTAGGTATTCTCTGTTATTCCCATATTTTTAGAATCATTTCATATATTTTTTGGTGCAGAACGTTTCCTCTTTTTTTAGCAGTTCTCCATTTATACCATCGTTGCCTGGCTCTTTGTGGTCTTTGAGAGATGTTATCGCATTCTTAACTTCTTGAGGTGTTGGTGTTGGTACTCTTACATCTGCTGAATGGTAGGTAATGTTTTCTTCCTCTGTCTCACTCTCAATATTTAGTAACTCCTGAAAGTACTCCTTCCCTTTTCCGACAATTTCCGTTTCCGTCATTATTAGAACGCATGTGCCATTTCTCATGGCTCTTGTTTCTCCAACACTTCTACCTTTTCTCATTCGCTTTACTTCCCTATAGAATTTCCGTACTTGATTCATATTTCTATTTCTGTTTATTTCCCGTATTTAATGTTCCAGGTGGTACCTCTTTTCAAGCAATCGTCTTGTCTCTGTTCTTGTCCTGTGAAATTCTACCTTGTTCTCAGCTGTAGAGTTTGCTAGCATTATCAGTCGTTTTTTAGTTTTTATCTCTAGCGCTTCCTCGCATTCTCTGTCAAACCACTTTCTTTTTGGGCGTTTCTTCCTTCTTGCAATGGTTTCTGTCGCTGCTTCTTCCATGATTGTTGTTATTTGCTGCCATGTCTCCTCCAGCTCTATGTTGTCTTCCTCATGTCATAGACAGTCAATTTTGTTACTTATGTCTAGTTGATAGTCAACTTCCTTATTTGGTGCTTGAAAAGCTTCTAAGTCCCATCCTGCCTTTCGTGCATTTTGTTCCGTTTTCTTTGATGCTATTCTTATTCTCAACTTAGTCTTAACCAGGAAATGATCAGTATCGCTGTCTGCTCCTCTCATACTTCGTGTATTAATGATGCTGCTAGAGTGTCGTGCATCTATAAGAACATGGTCAATTTGGTTACGAGTTGTTCCGTCGTTTGAAACCCATGTGACTTTATAAATGTTCTTTCTTTCAAATTGTGTGGATTTGACAATCATATTATTAGCGATGGCAAACTCTGTTAGCCGGTGTACATTATCGTTTGTTGTATCGTGTAGGCTATGTCTTCCTACTACTTCTCTTAGATATTCCTTCTTTCCTAACTTAGCATTAAAATCTCCCATTACTATTTTTATATCATGTCCCGGTGCTGCTTTATACTGTTGGCCTAGTATTTCATAAAATTCCTCTTTACTATCCTCTTCAGCATTTTCTGTTGGACCATGTATGCAGAATATCGTGAGATTGAACCATTTACCCTTGAGTCTGATGTAGCAAATTCTTTCACTGACTGGTTTGAAATCCATCACTGCTGCTTTTAGCCTCTTTGCTAAAACAATCTGTTATCTTATTGTTTTGCATAAAACTAAATACATCAGGCTATGCCTGCTAAGAAAAAGAAAAAATTTATTTTTATTTAAATGTCATAAATATTTAAAGTAAAAAATACCTTAACTGTTTCTTCATTGGTGCTTTCACCCTAAAAACTTTTAATGTTGATTAAATTGAATGCAGTAGTATTCGACCATAAGACAAAAGGTCGCTGTTAGATTATTATTTTGTTATACCGCATAAATTAGATATAGGATATTTTAAGAAAATTATAATAAAATTTTATCTACAATTCAAAAATGTAATAATATTGATGGCATTATATTTAAAAAGCACAGCTTGCATTGTTATCGGAAGTTTGACAGCACCACTGGCACTGCATCAATATACAGTAACTCCAAAATGTGCGTAAAAAAATTAAAAATCAACTAATAAAGCATACTTATATCATTAAGCTTAAATACTCTAGTGCGCACGCATAAAATAGCATTTAGGAAAAATCCCTTACCTACATCAAATCTTTTTATTGCACAGATATTCATTGTGCATGAGAATCATTCTATGCTTTCCAATACATCACCGAAATAACCCTTATACGTTGCTCGAGCTTTTTTCTATTATGGTAAATGTATAAGAATGACAATATTATTATGGTAATGCCATTAAGTGTATTGCCAACAATGCGGCAGCAACCTGTTGACTTCGTTTCACGGACAACAAAATTATTTGATAACAAATACCGAGACCACACAAAAGATGTCTGCGGCGCGGCGTGCGCGACGCTTTTTGTTCTCTTGTGTCCTCTAACAGAACGAGAGTTTTGTACCTTTTCTAATCACATGGAGCATTATTTCCTTGTGTATTGAATTTTTCATTCATTTAGTTTGTGACTTGTTGAGAGTTATTGGTTATTTGTTTACGTTTTAGTATTAGAGCTTTTAAATTTATTACTGAAGATTAAATAAATATTCAAATATTGATGAAACCATGGGAGCATAGGCGGCGTTAACCAAAATGTATATTAGTAGTAATTTCGGGTGAGTAGGTATTTGAACTAGCAGAATGCAGAACTATGTTCCTAGCTAATAAATAACCTTATTATATTTCAAATTGATGGCGTTCTGAAACAAAAACTCGAGGAAAACGTGTCGGTAATTGGGTATGCAGATATCCTGAGTATGATAGTTATTTCAGAGCTTAGACGCTGTAGCAATCACCCAACTTCTTACTGACGACACCCTAAAAACACTTGATGATAACATAACATTACCTAATCTTGCATCTGAAATAATCAAGGTAGCAATCTTTAAAGGGAGACACTAAAATATATCTATTTGACCATTCCCGACGGGTGCAACAGATGCAGTTACACGGGACATTGAGAAACCCAGACACACTGATCAAAGTTTAATAATAAAAAGTAGAAAAATACACAAGCTTCCATCAGGGACTGGGTTTCCAAACTAAAACTTGATGGATACACTAGCCGCTAGATGGTCGAACCTGTTAATTGAATTTTGCCATGATGGGACAAAAATTATGTTATATTGCTTACTCTCGGTTTTAAATCATTACCTAGCAGTTTGACGGAAAATGTTACGCCAAGTTTGTTACTTGAATTTCGTGATTTGTTGAAGTACATTTTATGTACCTACTTCTTTGCAACTTTTTCAAAATTTCATAAAGCACGTACCCTATTGAATCAGGAGTTAGCATCAGATCTAGATCATAATCTATGTCACGACCATGTACATACTATAGCATTTTTCCTCTCGTGCGGAAAACGCATTTTGTACAAGCGTTATGAACAATTATTTTTCTACGAGCGTGCTGAGGTAATCGGAATCCAACAGATATATTGCATTTTTTTTACATTTTATTAATAACTTATATGGTAATGTGTGATAAAAGTACGACTAGTTTCACTGACAAAGTTGATAGACCCTATCAGGCGTTATAGTAATTTCTTCACATTCGATTGCTCCTGAAGACGCGCTGGACCACGATTCTGGGAACATTGTGCTTGATTGAAAGGTGGTTGGAGGCCGTGAGCAAGTTGGCGGGTAAGGTGTTGGACAATTTTCTGAATTTAGAATCATATTCGCTATTTTCTTACTTTAGTGTTTGACGTTTCAAGTTACTTATACCCACTCCGGCGTCCACAAGTAAGGTTGCAGATGGCACTTTACATCAGTGCCCCGTACACTGTTCTGGATTAGGCAATTTTATATATGCTGCAACTTCCGATAGCATTTTCTCAAAACAGTACATTTTCCCTTTTGGTAGTTAACAAAATATCTTTTATGAGGGGTAGAGGAGAGTTCCTTTGAATTGGACAGCCCATAAACTGGACGCTTAAGTTTTCTACTACATCTGACAGTAATTTAGCATCGTCTACCTAAGTCCCGTGCCCACAATATCATACGGCATGTCGTAGATAATGGTTGAATCTGTGGCTCTCTTCATGTTGAAAAATTCGTTGCCGGTAAATTAAATATTTATGTGAATAACTACGTTTCTAGTTACGAGTGTTTGCCGATTTTTGTATACGAATATTGAGCGATTATCCCTCATCAGACAGGTCGGTTAAATCATTGATATAACGACATGTAGAAATTATGTTTTAAGGTTATGTTGAAAAACCACATATCCCATGAAACGGACACCTCGACGCCTAAGAACTGGACGTCCAAATCTTTGGCCTCATTGTGTCCGATTCAAGGGAAATTTAAAATTATTGCATGTTATTCAATATTTACCATGGAAAATACTATATGTTTTCTCTATTCCGTAAAGTTGAATTTTTAAATAGAAAATGGGCATCTGTTTACTTGCCTATTTTATAGAAGCATTTTAATTTTTCTTGTAGGTTGTTATCTATGATGGCCAAGAGAATGAGAAAGTCTGATGAAGAAATTCAACATGCAGTGGAGGCTGTAATAAATCAAAATCTTAAAATATTTCGATAAGATGTGTTGCCAAGATCACAGGTATACCGAAATCTTTATTGGCCGATTCGGTAAATCATAAGAACTCCTCAGAAGGCAGGTTCAGATATATAGGGAATATTAGAAATAGAAAAACGTTAACGGAAGACCAGGAGAAGTTATTAGTTTCTTACCTTCGAATAACTTCCAAAATGTGTCATGGATGACTACAACGCCAGGCCAGAAGTTTGGCTTACCAATTTGCAGTTGCCAATAAAGTTGACACACTAGCAAAATGGAACAAAAATAATAAAGTAGACACTCATTGGCTTCATGGATTCATGAGTCGCCATAAAGAACTGTCACTCCGTCAACCCGAAAACACATCGTTGAGCAAAACTTCCACTTCCAAAATTGTACTAGAAGCACAAGTGCAAAACAGAGTGCATGACAATCACGAAGCCACCAAAGGTAATAGCTGTACGGGGAACGAAACAAGTAAAGCAAATTGCTTCGACAGAAATAAAAACCTCTAATAACTGTTTCGTTTTTCATTAGTGCTTCAGGGGGGACAATTCCGCCTGTATTCATATTCCCATGAGTTCATTTCAAGAGAGCGCCTGTTGGCGCCAAATGTAGATATGGCAAATCCATCTGCTTGGATGACCGCAGAAATATTTGTTGAATCCCTGAAACATTTCATGAATCATGTCCAACCAACCGCTGATAAGAACGCATTAATTGCCATGAACTCATGTGGATCTGCAAGCTGTTGATTTTGCAAGAAAAACAACATAATAATTTTAACGTTGCTTCCGGATTGTAGTCACCGAATGCAACCTCTTGATGTGGCCATTTATAGACCGTTTAAGAGAAGGTAATATTATTAGAATTATATATTATATTAATAATGTTTTCATTGCTAGGTACAAACAAGCTATACATAATTGGTTACCAGGCAATCCAGAGGAAACCATAACAATGTACGAGGTTGCTAAGTTCGTGAATCCGGTTTTTAGTGAATCATTTACGATCAGCAAAATCTGTAAGAGTTTTGAAAAAACTGGGATATATCAATTTAATTCCAACATCTTCACCGATGACGATTGTCTCCCTTCAGTTATATTTGACACACATGATCCCACATCTATAATAAAATAGGATACTACACTAACCATCTCACAATCGAAAGACGACCTACCACGAAACGACATCATCACCCATCTACTTCTGCCGATCCAAAACGTCCTCCTACAAGCTGTATTGTAAAGAAAAATGTTACGAAGAGAGGACGAGAAGAGTTAGAAATGGTATCTCCGGAAATATTAAGACCATCCTATAGCACCTTTAAGAAACAAAATAAAACTGGATGCTGAAAAAAAGAAATATGCTCTATTATTTCAGACACATCTGAGAAAGATGAGCTAATAAAAGGGAGAAGAAAAAAATAAAAATAAGAAGAAGGTGCCAGGATAAAAAAAAGTTATGATTGCTGAACAAAAAAACATTGGTATAGTGACTCAGATACAGTCACATCTCTCTCCACGATGAATCTCCACCTTCACGGGATCCTAAGGAATAGTTGAGTCAAGTAGAACTAGAATATGATTCTTTAAATGGAAAGGAGAAAGAAGATTCTGAGGAAGGCGATTCTACGTGCGTAGCTAGTGGTGGCGAATATGGACTGAGTAAACAAGAGTTTATTGAGTGCCGTTTGTGTAAGAAATGGGCCCACGAATCTTGCGGTATAGTTCTAAATTTAAATTTTGTACTGCAGGTAGTATTTTTGAATTTTTGTTCATTTTTATTTTATCTGTTTTCGTGATTTTTGTACTACTGTCCACTTCATTGGCATAGCTTCCATAACCAGGGCAACATCCCATGGAATAGACATTTTATATAATAAACTTATAATTATTTTTTGGTATGATTAGTATTTCTTTTTCCAGCTTTTTTATGAAAAAGTGAATCCACAAACCTTATGGTCATATTTCAACGCTTTTTCTTTGAACAATAATTTCTCCATTTCAAGGGCACTCTCTTCTACCGTAACGATTTTCTTATTAAATGTAGGTTATTGCCGCCAGTGATAACAAAGTTTCTGCTGCAATGAGTTTTATTGTCTGTGATATTGAAAAGGACCATAGAGTCCTGTTCTTGGATATTGTCGAACTTTGATTTAATAATTCTTCGTCTCTGCAAGCTCCCGCAACTTCGATAATTGGAGCAACCTTCATTAATAGGTAAACATAAACATAAACATAAATATATTACAGAATTTGAGCTACTTGATTTTTTTTCTTATATACATTTTCAAAATATTTTACAATAGACTTTTATTTCATGCACCTAGATGTATTACCATCTGTATGTGCAAAAACGACTTAAAATTATGCATTTTATTATTATTTCTCTGTAGGTATACATATTTTCCCTGATGGATGGAATATTATAACTACAACTAAACTTAGAAGCTAAAAATTACATATCGAATCCAATCACCAAAGCAAACAATCAAAACAAGCACCCACACCTAGGCCAGTCAGCAGATACACAGTTTCTGCATTCATGTACAACACTTTTTTACTGATAATACTTCTAATTTCCACAGACAATGTGATATATCTTAGGAGCCAGATAGCCAAAACATCTTAAATTTAAACTCATTACTATTTGGAATAATAAGGTGTTTGTTAGTCTTATTTCTTGTTTTATAGTGTTGCATGGTCTACATACTCCCTTAAGTTGGGATTTTTATGAATATAAGAACTTAAGTTCTAGACATATACAGATAACGAGCATTTAGAATATCCCTTGAGTATAATAAATGGGTAGGAAATCGTTTCTTCTTTCTAAACATTATTTTTAGTATGTAGTTTTGAACTACATTTAAATGTCTCAAGGAGCTCTGACACAAACCACCCCATATGACAAGTCCACAACACATCAAGGACTCTATCAGAGCTTTATAGACATTGATAAGCAGATTCACCCCCAGTATATATCTCAGAATATAGAATTTGTGTATCAATTTTCGAATGTTGGCAGTCAATCTAGATACATGCTGGTCCCATTTAAGGTTCATATCAATAATGATGCCCAAATATTTAATATTAGTTACCTCACAGATACTATCATTCATGTTGTCAAATTCGATTTTATCAAAGTTCGGCCGGTTTGCCGATGTCAGCGAAAATGCAATATATTTAGTTTTGTTGATATTTAAAGTTAACTTAAAGGTGTCCAGCCAATTTGCTATTGTGTTTATTCCCAACTTTGCTAGTTCCCGCACGTCGGACCAAGATCCATCATAGAAGATCACCACTATATCATCGGCATAGGAGACAATTGACCCATTTTCAAGTTTCAGAGAAGTCAAGGAGTTTATATATGCAATAAATAGTATACGGCCTAAAATAGTGCCTTGAGGGACACCTATTTTTACTATTAATGGTTCACTTCTGACTTCACCTATTTTTACCACTTGCGTCCTCTCATGGAGATAGTTCCTAAAAACCTCCAGCACGGGGCCTCTACCACCGTAAGCGTTTAACACTTTTAGCAGTCTCGTGTGAGGCACCATACCGAAAGCATTGGCTAAATCCAAGAAAACCGCCAGGCACTTATTACCCATATCCAGATGCTCTGATATCTGCCCAGTAGCCTCATGTATAGCATCTGTGGTACTTAAACCATTAGTGAATCCAAACTGGTTTTTTTGAAAGTATGTTATTACTACATAAGAAATTTACCAGTTTAAATTTTAAACATTTTTCAAAGATTTTAAAAAAATTACTTATTACACTAATGGGCCTGTAGTTGTTGATGTCAGCTTTGTCTCCAGCCTTATAGATAGGAGTCACCACGCTAGTTTTAAAATGGCTAGGCACTATGCCCGTTCGAAATATCAGATTAATTATGCAAACAAGGGGTCTAAGCAGATGCACATGAGCATATTTTATAATTTTTGATTCTACACCGTCAAAACCGGGAGAGCAATTGTTTTAAAGGGAATTTATTTGCTTAATTATTTCAGATTCATTTACAGGCTTTAAAAACATTGATGAGCTAGATTTCTGTTCCAACATAAAGGGCCTATCAGGTTCTTTTATTTTATTAAGCATATTAGTGCCCACATTCACAAAAAAAATCGTTACAATAATTGGCCATAGCTCTATCGTCAGAAAAATGCACATTATTAGATTTTATTTGTAACTTGCTACTTGTCTTATTTTTAGTTTCATTGGTAGCTTCTGACACCAATTTATACACCTTTTTAATGTCGCTCCTATTGTTTTCAATTTCCCTTTTATAATAATCAATCTTACATTGTTTTATGATTATGTTCAAATTATTTCTATAAGCTTTGTATCTGTTAGCATCATGTATATTATAATTCATCTTATCTCTATTTTTTATACAATTAATTATAGCATTTGTTATCCATGGTTTAAATTTTATGTATTCTCTAAACCTAACCATTTTTTCCTCCCTAGCTGTTTTCAAAGCATCCATAATAATTTTAGTAAAATTTGATAGAGCCACCTCTGGTTCATCCACCTCAACACATGCCCAGCTCTGACTCCGCATCACCTCACCGAATGTGTTAAAATTTATTTTAGTAATCTTTCTGGTTACATATTGAGGAATATTCGGTTTTGTTTATGTTTGTGTTATAAAAGATCAACACAGTAAGAAAGTGATCCGTAAGGTCAGATTCCACTATATAAGAAGAGTGCTTCAATGTGTTCGTTACAATTTTTTTCCTTACAAATATATGGTCCAGACATGAAGCATGATCCGGAGGTTCTATCAAAAACTGTGTTGAGTAAAAATTTTAGATTTTTTCAGGCGGAAACCTATGCTTTTCATCTTTAGGAGAGCGGTTACTTTAAAGAATTTGCTCATATCAATGTTCTTTTTAGCTTTAAACATTGTTTTAGCATCAAAAATCTCGACCCTAGAGTTGAGGCAAAACGTGTCAACCATTTTTGAAAGCTTGAATAAATACACCAAAATTACCAGCCTTTATTACAGAATTTATTTTAAAAATCCATTTGTGTTCAATATTTGCTATTATAATTAAATACTTATGTACCTACTTTATTTTTAAATATTATATCAGCGCACTTAATTCAGCATGTATATTTAATTAACTAGAAAAAAATTGATATCTCTGAAAATATCTTAAACGGTATTTATCGCAGTTTATACAATAATACACGAAAATTCGCTTTTCTCATTTTTTTAAATATGTTTAATTTGTGCTGGCAAGTGGCGCCTTGAGCTAAACATTTCGACAACAAAGAGGCGCTGAATGAAGCTTGTGTCCTTTATATAAACAATGGTTATAGACATATTATTGTAAATTAACTGCTGTAACGTTCTAACATTTAGATTTAGTTTAATAATAGGTTGGAAATTAAGCATTGTTATAACTTTGCCAAGAATATTTGAAATAGAATTTTTTTGTATAAATATTCTTCAGTTTTTCCCATTTTGCCTATTTATGTTTTGGGATAACCTCTAAAGGAGCTTCATGGTAAATTCAAAAATAAAATAAATTTTTTAGCTATATTATCATCATTCAAATTTTAACGCATTTTATATAACTTATTTATTTGAAAGAAATAATCACGCTTTATTGTTATTTATCGTGATCATGATTTATTTTTCTTTTATATTGTTATTTACCCCTACTGCATTTTTGATTCTTATATTTAACAAAACCTGTACCTACTTACAAACATCTCAATAAAAACAGGAAATGTTGTAAATTTTTTTTAAATAAAATATTTTAGCGGCTTTGGTCGGACAAAAGCCCGGCTTAGCACCATTCCGGCGGTGTTTTTTGAGTGAAAAATACCTTAAATTTCACTCAATAGTTCCTTAATTTCTGTCCAATCAAGTTACATTTTCACTCAAGGAGAAAGAGTTAAACCTTAACAACACGAGTTCATTCAATAGAGACTTGACTAATGAGTTCTATAAACTCTTCTTTTGATTAACGTGTAGTTTAGAATAAATACTCTTTTGAGTTTTTTTTATTATTAGCTTTATAAACATATATTGAGATTTTGCGCTAAAATTATTAATATTTACACTAATTTTTAAATTAGTGCATATAATCCAACATTGAGCAAACTTTACTTTTAAATAAGCTACCATCCTGGGTTAATTTTAGTTTTATTCGCGGCAACCTTTTGAGCAAAATTTAACTCAAATTTTACTCAATAATTTATAAAATTCTGTCCACACAAGTTTGAGTGAAATTTTGACTCAAATGGGCGTGAGTACATCTGAGCACTTCCAACAGTTAAAGGGCAAAAACACGAATGAATAATTTTGTCCAATAGGGAACTGGCTAATGAGTTCTTTTGGGCATTTTTAATATTTACACTATTTTTTAAGTTAGTGGATATAATCCAAGACTAAGCAAAGTTTAGGTACTCTTTAATAAGCTGTTCTGCTTCTTCATATTGGGTTTCGTTATTTACTGTTATTTATGAATATCCTGGTTGAGTTTTAATTTAATTTGCGGCAACCTTTTGAATGAAATTTGGCTCAAATTTCGCTCAATAATTTCTCACTAACCCAAGTTTGAGTGAAATTTTGACTCAATAGGCATGAGTACATCTGAGTACTTATAACAGTTAAGGGGCAACAATACGAATGAATAATTTTATTCAATAGGGAGCTGGCTAATAGGTTCTTTTAAGAATTTTCAATATTTACACTAATTTTTAAGTCAGTGCATGTAATCCAAAACTAAGCAAACTTTACTCCTTAATAAGCTGTTCTGCTTCTTCATGTTGGGTCGCGTTATTTACAATTATTTATGCTTTAATATCCTGGTTGAGTTTTAATTTAATTCGCGGCAACCTTTTGAGCGAAATTTAACTCAAATTTTACTCAATAATTTCTAAAATTCTGTCCACCCAAGTTTGAGTGAAATTTTGCCTCAAATGGGCATGAGTACATCTGAGCACTTCCAAGAGTTAAAGGGCAACAACACGAATGAATAATTTTATTCAATAGGGAGCTGGCTAATAGGTTATTTTAAGAATTTTTAATATTTACACTAATTTTTAAGTCAGTGCATATAATTAAAAACTAAGCAAACTTTACTTCTTAATAAGCTGTTCTGCTTCTTCGTGTTGGGTCGCGTTATTTACTGTTACTTAGCTTTAATATGCTGGTTGAGTTTTAATTTAATTTTCGGCAACATTTTGAGTGAAATTTGGCTCAAATTTTGCTCAATAATTTGTTATTTTCGGTCCACTCAAGTTTGAGTGAAATTTTGACTCAATGGGCATGAATACAACTGAGCACTTCCAACAGTTGAAGGCCAATAACACGAATGAATAATTTTATTCAATAGGGAGCTGGCTAATAGGTTCTCTTGAGAATTTTTAATATTTACACTAATTTTTAAGCTAGTGCATATAATCCAAAACTAAGCAAAGTTTACTCCTTAATAAGCTGTTCTGCTTCTTCATGCTGGGTCGTGTTATTTACTGTCATTTATGCTTCAATATCCTGTTTGAGTTTTAATTTAATTCGCGGCAACTTCTTGAGTGAAATTTGGTTCAAATTTCGCTCAATAATTTCTTAATTTCCGTCCACCCAAGTTTGAGTGAAATTTTGCACTCAATAACCACGAGTACATCTAAACACTTCTAATAGTTTACGGGCCACGACACGAATTAATAATTTTATTCAATAGAGAGCTGGCTAATGAGTTCCTTTGAGTCTTGTACAGTTCAGGATGTTAACTTATTTTTAAGTTCATTGCTTATTAATTTTATAAACAAAGAACTCGAATATGACGTTTATTTAACATTATATTGAGATTTTTCGCTAAAATTATTATTAATGCATATAATCCAAAACTAAGCAAACGTTCCTCTTAAATAAGCTGTATCTAGGACTGCTAAATGTTCTTTATGTTGGGCCGCGTTATTTACTGTTATTTATGGATTAACATCCTGGCTTAATTTTAGTTTAAATTGCAGCGAGCTTTTAAACGAAATTTAACTCAAATTTCACTCAATGATCTCTCAGATTCTGTCCGCCCAAGTTGGAGTGAAATTTTGCCTCAATGGGCACGGATGCAATAGAGAGCTGGCTAATGAGTTCTTTGGAGACTTCTTTTGATGAATTTATAGTTTAGATTGAGTGAAGTTTATTGTTAGAGTTATAAACATAGAGCTACAATATGACCTATATTTAACAATAAACCAATAGGAAGTCTTCCGAATAAGATCCAGTAAAAATCTTTAAAAAAAACAATAGGGGTTCATCACATATAATCCATGAATCCACTGATTATATACAGTTGTGTACTGGCATGACAACAGCCAGGTCATCGTAGCTACTAACATTTGTGAATATGAGATATTTGCTTAACAAAAGGAAGCTGTAAAAGATGGTTAAGAAAAGAGAAATCTGCCATAAATGTTGACCAACCATCGCTCATTGACTTGTAGATCCAAGGAATGGGGGATAATATGCGGGGCTTATCTAGAACAAGAGTTAGATCGAAAAAGTGGTATTGACCTATGATACAATTTTCTAAAATGGTGGAAAATGACTTGGTGAAAGTACCATGGAAAAACTAGATCTATAAGAACTTATGCCCCAAAATGCTTGTATATTTTCATCGCACCACATATGACAGTTTTTCCTATAATAAATACCGGCAGTGGTAAATATCACCTCATAGGTCCACAATTTTTTTTGTAATAATTTGGATCTTGATTAGATCTTCCCTTTATAATTAGAACTAATTCAGGTCCCCTTTTTTTATTCGTCGTTTAATTATTGAACTGGCCTAATTTTTAAATCGTGGCAACCGTATCGATTTAAAGTTATCTCAACTGTTCAATAGCTAGCTCTCTTGTTTCATGGTTCATACCTTATACCTAAGTCTGACAGTCTTCCGGTTTACGTTGATACTACTTACCTGGCAACAAAACTTGAGATTATAGTATAGCAACCGAATATGACTGGGACCTACACAGACTTTTCTCTGTAAAATGCAGCAACCTTGCTGAGATAATCACAGAACAAAGATCAATATACCAAAAGCGTCTTTCTAATAATAAAGAACAATAGATTAACGGCACGCAAAATACATAAAATTAGAGAAGGAGTCTTAAAGAAACTGTGAGACACGGAAGAAACAAACATAATGTATATAAACGAGCAAGAGCAACCACGCATCTGATTACGAGCAGTACAACAAGATTGCACGGAAGAATAAAGATCTCAAATAACAAACTAAAAAACATACTCAAGATGAAATAACAACTAAAAAGATAAATGAGAACAAGTCTAACAAACTGTTTTTATATCAAGCTCTATCAAATTCAGAATTAGTATTTTTAAATTTTGTTCGAGCCGAGTCCTTTTCTTTCATCATTTTAAGTACACCAGTAAGCCAGGGCGCTCTGGGCTTACTTACTCTATCCCTTCATCCATAAAATGTTCAATTTTATTTTCCAAAACTCATTTGTACCACCGATAAAATCCGGACCTAAGAACTTATGCCCCAAAATGACTCACCAAACTTGTAGGTATTCAGTGTATTTCCATCGAACCAAATTTTGCAGCTTTTCCTATTATCGATACCAGCAAATTTGCCATCGCCTCATCGATCCACAAAATTTTATTGTAATAATTTGGATCTTGATTAGATCTTCCTCATAATTAGAGCAAATTCATGTCTTCTTCTTTTTGGTTCATTGTTTAGTTGTCGAACTGGTCTAATTTTAAAATCGTGCATGGGTATCCGTATTGATTTCTCTAAAGTATTCCATAACTAAGTCTATTTTTTCATGGTTCATACCTTATATCCCTGACAGTCTCTGATAGATATTCCTGAAAATAAAGCAATATGATAAGAACCCTTTCTTGTTTCTTTGTTTTTTCCTTTCCTTATTTATTAAAGATGCTGTTTTTTTGCAATAACTTCCTTGCATTAATTGCGCTTTGCTCCGTCACCATGAATGTTTTCTCTATGCTGATGTTTTCCTGTTCATGTGACGTTATTATTACATTAAAAAAAAGTTGGTATATGCCTTGCGTTAAAAGAAAAGCATGTTTAAAAGCAGGTATAATCAATTGACTTTTCTTCGGGATGTTTTTGTAATTTCAAAAATAATAGAGATATTTCCCTTTGAAAACTTATCTTACCCTTTATGTAAGGATAGGTAATGAACTATAGTATGTAAAGCACAATATTATAAAAATGAAAAGCTTCGAAAGCCTCATTTTCCAGACAACTATAATTATCAAAACTAATAATAAATAATACGCTACGCCTCTGAGATTCCCAATTTTCAAACGTAAGTCCAAATGACATATCATTTATCGCAGTATTAAACAAATGGTAAGTAATTGAAAGCGGCCAACGATAATATGTCATTATTGCAAGATAAACAAGATTCGGCAAAAGTTACATAAACATCATTAAAAAAACTTTCTACGTGTTAAATATTAAAGCTCTTCATGACCAAAGCATCTCCACGTTATGCTGCTAGTTCAGAAAAACATGTTCGTGGCGCTAGTGTTACGCCAAGGCGTAACATGTAACCGACCGCCTTCGACTCTAGGGGAGGGACTACGGTAACCCCCACTTATATGAGATTGGATGTGGAGCTGATTCTCGTTATATCAAACCGTAACTTCGCATGTTATTTTGGATCAGACGCTGTTGAGAGAATAACATATTTGAAAATATATATCGCACAGGTCATATACTTAAAACAACTTAAAGCTTCACTAACAACAACGTCTAATTTTCAATTTACTCGCGAAAAGAATAAGTGGATAATATAATTATTGATATTTAGGTGTAATCACCGATAAGTAGGGTGATATGTGATTGCTCGACTAATTGCGTATAAGCGTACATTAAAATTTGAAACCAATCAATCAATTAGGTTCTTAAACCAGCAATAGAGTTTCACTTTAGCTTATTATCGCTTAGTAATACAGTCCATAAAAATTTCTGAATCAAATCTTTACATTTCAGTAGTTCATGTCCCCTCTAATATGAGGAAATTATACAAAATTTTTATATCATATCCGGTTTCAGATTCAAAAGAAAAACCTTTATCGTTTTATCACACTGCCCACTTGGATAAAATGAATATCCTTCTGAATATCGATTTTATGTTAGCGTTATTCTGATCCTTTTTTTATAAATGCATATTTTTAATACTGGACCTTAGAGAGACCACGACCTCATCTACCATGACGCTGGTCACTGGATTAAGAGTTAATTAAGTATTAGGTATATCCCACACGGTACCCAGACAGCAGCTAAAATTCTAGGAATATTCTATGTTTGCATTGTTTGCCCAATAAGAGATGAAAATATGATCCTGGAATATTCTATGAACGTTTTTGTAATTTATTCTAGAAATATTATGGATAGGGTAAATACGGGAGAGTTGTTGCACATTTTTAGAAAAATGGCTGTCTTTTTCGTAATTTTGAAGATTTCTTTTTCAAAATTAATCAATACACAGGTGCTACCCGAAACTTTATTAAAATATCAAAATAAACTTTAATTTTATGAAAACATAAACATAACAAAAAAAAAACATTTTTCTTACTAGTCGGTATCTCTCCCATACTGGGAGAGATGAGAGATGTCAAGTAGAAAAAGGAAGAACAAATGTTACAATCTTTACCATACATGGTGCAAGTGACATGTAGCCAATTTAAGCATTAATTTAAGATGCTGCAGCCAATTCACTTTTTTAGTTATCGTTGCGTAAACTTCCTGCAGTATTCCTTTTTTTTTATTTTTCTTTTTGCCAGGGGCTCATCATCGCTGTCCCTCCATTGGTTTTTTCTATCTTTTCTCTCTTTTATTTTTTGTTCTTTTCTGATATTCTTAGTTTATTTTTCTATTCTTCCGCTTTGGCTGTATTAGGTTTGTCAAGCAGAACTTTCTTTGATTTGGATGATGTTAATGCAGTTGCGCTTTGCTTGAACCTTTGTTTAGCGAATACAGGTATTTTTGAGACAGGAGACACTTCTTGCAAAAATTTTGAAGTAGTGATTTTTGGACTGTCGCCGTCGTCTCTCCCGCTACATGTTTAAATAGGACATGACTTGCAGAGCTTGTGGAGAGTAATTCTAAGCTGGGACGGTTAGTACTTATCTCTTTCTGGGGAGGTTTTTATCGTGGCTGTGGCTGAACCGATTAAAGAATAAAAGTGATCCCGAATTACATTTGAATTGACAGGATATATCCCCTTGAAACCGTTAATGGCTGGGGCCACAGATGCTGATCTTAACCAATCTTTTCCAATTAATGCACCAGCTTGATATCTCGTGAGGTTTCTGCTGTTTTATCCATAACTGAGCTTCTTGGTTAAAACAAGGTTTAAGCTTCGGTGCAGTGGCTAAAGAGCGTGCGTGCAGTGGCTTGGTAAACACAAAACAACGATATCGTTATCGTTAGCCACTTGCAGCATATCGCCATCTGTACTGTATGAAGTGTGGCCATCCAGGAATAATAATAATAATGGAAATAAACTGCTCTTTTAGCCATTTAAGGAATAATTCTGAGTTTATGAAAGATGACTTTTTGTTCATATAAACTTTGGATCCACCTGGCAACCCATCTGAAAATTCAGCCTTTTGATTTACACCTTTGAACATTAATATGGGCGGAATAAGCTTGCCGTCTGCACTATAACAAGCAGCAATAGTGACATTTTCTCCTCTCCCTTTAGATGTTAAGACGTGAACATCTTTTGCACGTTTAGTTGTTAGGACTTTGCCAGGTTTGTTGATCAATGGAACCCCTGTCTCATCCATGTTTAAAATATGAGGAAATTTATCAAATTATTTTCAGTTAAGGTATCAGTTAAAAGTTTTTCTCTGTTCCTTCCTAGAGCTCTTGATTATAACAATTCCTCAGCTTGCCTTATCGACAGTTCAGGGCTCCTTTCCAAAAATGATGAAAGCCAATAATAACTGGCCATGCCGCCATTTTCTGAAAATGTATGTTTTAATTTTAGTTTCTCAGCAAATTTGTAAGCCAGCCGTCGAAATGTATTTCTGTCAGGAGCAAATCCAGCCGCTGCCAATCCTTGGATGTAAGCAACCAACCGTTTTCGATTTTCATGCCCTAGAACACCTGTACAAATAAATTATATAATAATTCTTATGTAAAATTTAAAAAGTCACTTACCCTCTGATCGGAGGCTCCCTTTCCGAAGTTAACCACTAGCCAGCCATTCTGCGTGTTAAAATCTTTGGTGACACATGATAATGCCTATAAGCTTCTCTTTTGGATATCTCACCGGAACTAGCTTTATTAATGGCTTCTTGCAATAATTGTTCTTTGGTCCACAAGGCACTTGGTGGATTGATATTTTCGTTGTATTTTTCTAATAAAAATATAATTTATTTTAATAAAAAGCGAAACAATAGTCTTTAAAAAACAGCATGCAGCGTCTCTCCTTCCTGAAAATGTGGCAACTGTCCTTCGTGTTGGGAGAGATGCCGCACCCGCTCAGCAAGGTCACAAATTTAAAACGCTCCAAAATATGGCATGACACGTGTAAACATAACCTGAAAACACTCAAAAAAACTTCCGATTGACAACAGTTCACTAAATGATCGACCCTCATTATAAGTATGCTTGGTTGCCTACTTTATGGCGTAATCATCGAAATACATCAAAAGCGGGGTCTCTCCCACCGTAGCAACTCCCTCGCATTTACTCTATATCATTTAGTGAATATTAATGAAAAATATTCCAAAAATGTTCAGGAATTAATATTCCTTAATGTTCTTGGAATATTCATTCTCGCATAAAGCTCTCCTATTTTGATATTGACGACCTACCAATAGGGTAAAGAGAGGATAGATGGTCCACATTTTGAAAATATTTCGACAGAAACTGTATTACAGCATGTGTACACCTATATTTATGGAAGCATAAAAAGTAATGCCTGTTCAGGATAATACCGAAAGAAACATCTAAAATATTTATAAATAAAAAAATATGACATAAATTAAAAAGGCTTACACTGTGCCGACTCTCCTCTAGGTGCTAGGGTAGATGGACCACCTCATTATGACTTTTTCTTTGTAACGTTTAGGCCACATGCTTGGCATATTGATTCAAAGTGTAAACAATTTTCATGAAACCATCGCTGGCATATAACGCATTTGATCCAGTCTTCTATTTTCTTAGTTTTTCTGTAGTCTTCCCCGCAACCAACGCACTCATTTTCGTAATCATCTAAATTCTATGCTTATCTTCAGAGTCGTCTAATTCGGGCTCTTCGTCTGAATCTGAAGAAGAAACTGTATACTTCGGTTTTTTTTAACTTGTTTTATTTTTGCTTGAGCACTTTGTTTTATTTTTGCTTGGGCACTTTGTTTTCTTTTTGCTTGGATACTTTTTTCTTGCAGTTATCGGAAGATAACACTTTATTTAATTGACGTCGCAGTATCGCACCTTTCTTACGGCTAGGGTAAGTTCTAGAACAGGAGAAACTTTATCTTAAATTTTTCCAGGTGTCAGATCCGTAGTAGTAACATTCTTCGGTGGAGTTTTCTCTCGCAAATTTTGTAACCCAGATGGACCAGGTTGTGGTGATAAAGGCCTTTATATTTTCTGAATTTGGCCTTTCAATAGTTTCTAAATTTGTATCAACTGGGCCACCTGAATCTAAGTCTCTAACGAGAAAAGCGTGTTCCGGAATTATGTTTGGATTAAAGGGCATTAGACCCGTGGCACGAAAACTTGATAACGCATTTTGCACTGTTGCGGATTTGCCCCAGCTCTCACCCAATAATTTCCCAAAATTGAGACGACTTAGTTTTCGATCTTTGTGATTTTTTACAAAATACCTGCAAGCTTCATAATATTGCCCTTTTAGAGATTTGAAAAACATCTATCCAGCAGCGGTTGTAAAACGTGAGTGGTATGGGGTAGTAAACAAAAAAGTATGATGTTATGTTCTTCTGCAAACTGAAGTGTTTCAAGATTTGAGATGTGTGAAGAATAACCGTCTAGTACTAATAGCACCGTTCCATTAGGCTTTTTAGGAAAAAGAAAATATGTTTTTTCACTCATTTTTATGCGTGAACCAGGTGGCAGATCATCGTTCCATTCCTCTTTTTTATTTTTGCCTTTCATAATACAATAGGGAGGTAAGTATCCACCCTCAGCATTAATACAAGCAAGGACCGATATTGTTTCACCCATTTCTCCTGGACTAATACTTGAAACGCATTTAGATCCCTTTTGGGCTAGTACTTGACCAGCTCGGGTGTTTAGTGGAAGTCCAGTCTCATCATAATTAAAAATGTTACCGGGCTTGTCAAAAAGTGAATTTTCTGTTAACACTCTTTTCAAGATCTCAAGATATGACTGCACTACAGGCCTAGACATTGCCATGACTTTAGCGATGGAAACATTTTCAGCTTTTCGCACAACAATATTAGGCCTTCTCCTCAGGAACAACTCTAACCATTTTTGGCCAGCCTTGCCTAAAATTAAAAATAAAGATACTTAACAAATTTTTACATTTCTATCCATTAATTACAAACCTTCACACGCGCTAAATTTGTTTACGATTCCCATTTGCTCTGCCAAGTGGTAAGCCATTTCCCTTATTTCTTGTCGCGTTGGGCAGAACCCATTTTATTGAAGCTTCTTAATATGATTGGCAATTTTTACTTCAGCATTTGCGCCAAGGGCTGAGTCCGGCCCTAGTCTATTTAATTTTTGTGAATTTTAAAATTTTAGTTTTCTCTTTAAGGTAGTCTTTGGTATTGAAAAATGTTTGTCTGCTTGATTTACGCCCATATTACCTTCTTTTACTGCATTTATTGCTGATTGCAAATCATGTGAGGACCATAATCCTCTTGGAGACGCATTATTATTACGTTTATAAATATTAGGCATTGCCTGAAAGCAAAAAACTATTTTAAAAACATGGTCCATCTACCCTTCCTATGGCTAGAGTATCCCTCCTTTTTGGGAGGAGAGACGGACCACTTAAAAAGTACCATTTGCATTCATTCCACTGCGTAATTTTTAGGTTAAGTGTAAAGAGGAAGTACATTTTACACTAATATATTGTAAAACTTCAAGATTTTACTTATGATATTATAAGGCACTTCTATCACAAATATTTGCACGAAAATTTTTCAACCTGTTGGATTTAAAAATATTAAATATTTCACATGTAACGAGACGAAGCGAATCACAGACACGTTACTCTAGACAGACAGGTGATAAATAGCGGGAATACGCACGGCTAGCCTCGGCGTTGTCATATCAACCACAATACACGTAGTGGTCCGTCACTCCTCGTGGTCCATCTCTCCTCCTTTTACCCTATGGGATGTTTTAAGCGCATCTGAGGACGGTACATGATCAGAAATCTGAAGACATCACGATCATGACCATCATCAGATATTCTCTTACTTTATCAAGCATACAAAACCGATTAACAAAATACCGAGCAAATAGCTGTATGACTGGATATCTAATCTACAATTTCATAATCTTTGCACTTTATGGAAAGCTGTTTATCTCAATAAATTTAACCATCTGAAGAATATAAGTCAGCCTTGTTTTGGTTCCGGGACATTCAAATGTATCGGGAAACGAGGAGAGTAAATTGAACTTTTACTGAGGAGGCTACTTTTTGGCACAACAGGCCACAGGGTTCCGCAATGCGTCCAATGGTACCTGTGCCTGTAATAGGTATTTCCTAAAGTACTGGCGCCGCCGCGCCGTCATCGTAAGGAATAGAATGGATATGCGGACCAAGGATCTATGGCGGATTACTCCAGGGATGAGTCAGGCTAGGCTACTCTTAGGAGTCTCAACGCCTTGTAGGATGAAGGCTTTTCTGGCTTTGAAGAGGGTGGACATAAAGCTTATGACAGGGCACTGTAGCTCGAACAGGCATTTGCACCTACTGCGTAGCGCAGAAGTTCCAGAGTGCAGATGGTGACTGGAGGACGAAGAACCGCCAATCATGTTCTTGCCAACTGTGCAGCGTTGGCAAGTGTAAGAAAGATGCACTTCGAAAGCTTCGTGTTGAACTCGGAGGTCATAAGAAAGATCCAGCCGAGGAAGCTGTGTGTCTTCGCTAGAGATGTCGGGCTACCGGGCTGAATTGGTATGTAAGTGGGCGCACAATAAACCCAGATTGGCTTCCTACGTTCAAGAGACCTTCCGTCTTCATTTCAAAAATGGATCATTCATTAGCAATAGCCGTATTGTACTAATGATTAGCCGAAGGCAAGAAAAATTCAATTTCTTTTTAGATCGATTCTGCGTGTAGAATTTAATCTTTACATTTAATGCAATCACATATTATTTAAATTCATAAAGCTGATAATAGTACTTGGATAGTGAGGCTACTCTACAACCTTTAAAATATCGAATTAATTCCAGCCATTCAATATTAAACTGTAATTTGGCATTCTATTTTGGTTGACGCTATTAAAAGAATAACTCACGTTAAATATATCGTGCAATTTACTAAATAAACACGCACTAATAATACTTCATTTTCATTTTAATACCTAAAACTACCTGCATTAGTTTAACATCAGTTTTTACATCATAAAAACGTTTAGCACATATTAATTTACTCATCAAATTGTTTAAAATTGTTTTATCTGCTCGACTGCAATACAAAACAAATTATATATTCGATTTTTTCTGTTCGCAATCCAAGTGGATAATAAGTATAATTAGCATTATCAGTATATCTTTGTAATTCAACTATTTTTTAAGTGTTTTCAAGTAATAGGTGTCATGGAAGTTATTATTTATTTATTTGAATCAAGATACTAAAGTATTTCACAGGGTATAATGTTAATATCTGATAATAAAAATAATGTATCAATTCCATTATTTAATATGTAAAAACTGATCGAACTAAATGACTGCCATGTTTTACTTTTTTATCATATGAAAAGATTTAGTTTATTAGGTACTTGAAATGCAATAATTCTTCTTTCGGGCTCGATCGTGTCAAATACAGAATTTTCTGTATTAGCAGTCGATATTAGTAGGATTGGCTTTGTAGTTTCCAACAAAATGCCTACATCCATATAACTTTGTATAAAAAGCAGCAGACGCTCGACCATGTATCCTGAAAGGTGTAAAAATACAGATCTGCATATATATATATAAAAAAAAAAAATTTACTGTCTGTAGCTTCACATGCTTTTCCTTAAATTTTATCTAAATAAGAATTCGCCAATTGGTACCCCTGCACGTAGCCTACCATACATCATCGTAGGCAGGTATTTATGTAGCTTGTTAAGGTAACTTTAACGAATTCGTAAACAAGAATGTGCCAAAAATTTAAGGTGATGTAAAAGAGTGGAAAACTGAAACTATACTAGCTTGTTCGTTTGAAACCTATTTTTCTTTTAAATATCATATTTGATAAGTATTTAGATATTTTAAATCAAATGTTAATGTTATGATTATTTTTATACAAACACAGCCGCAGAAAAACTTGTTTGCATGATTTAAATCGGAGAAACCCTTCTTCGTTGCGGATTTTGTTTTGTTTACTTTTACTCGGTATTTTCAACTCTGCAGCATATGCATATTGCCTGAGTCAAGTTCACCGACATGACCTTCCTTATTTTTTCAAACAGCACGCTTCGTTATAATGTATGTTTAATATTTTGATAACACTGGGTTTCTTTACCCTATGTTTTGTGTACTTCCTGTGGATCTAGTTCAACTGCTTATGATGTTCTGTAATATAGTTTTTTTGTTAAATCGTGACCAATTTCAATTTGAAAACTGCTTGTTCTATTTTTATCGTATATATTATTGTATATATTAAGTTTTGTTTTGTTTTGTATTTGCCCTACTATGGTTAGTTTATTTATTTTAGTTAGCTTTGTCCATAAAATTTATTTGAATTTTTCTGTGGCAATAAAGCATACTTGCCTTTGACTTTGACTTTGATTTGTGCGAGAATGCAACTGTTTGGAGTGTTTTGAGAAGGTACCGTCCGCTTTTGTCTTACGTTTTAATTTCTGTTACATTTTTTATTTAAATGTATGATATTGTGAACGGAAAGAAAAATAAATTAAGTTTACGATACACGTGTGGATGACGGGAAATTTTCTGTTAAATTAGAAGCAGTCACTTTTGCATCTAAATTGTTTTTCACCTAATCTTATTGATCTTTAGCTTCTCTTATCTGGTGCATTAAAAAGGCAAGCATTGCCTAGTATATCGTTTGCCTAGTATCTTTTGCATATACCCATGTTATCTTCTAGTTTTGGAGTATATTTTCCCTGTCGGACATATGTAATTATCGATATTTTAGGCTTGCGGCTTCGTGACGTAAGCGAAAGGGCATTATTCCTATAAAAGAGGGACAGTTATTGAATCTATTTTTTAGTTAAGTAAACCAACTGCTTTTGCCTATAGGATGTACTTAGGATCTGGTTAGGAAAACAATTTTGAGAAGGTAATAATTGAAGTGTTCGATAAGCGTAGAAGAATCTATATAACTTCAACTTCCTCCAGTATCGCTATCTATCGTTTATGGTTACTTTAATATAATTAATCTCAACTTTCATCGGCTGAATGAGTTTTAACAGATCCTCTACAAAACCCATTCCGTTTTACTTACATATCACTTTGGTATAGAGAAATAAAAATAGTTTTAAAGTTTAATGTTTAAAGTTTTGACACCGACTGAAGGTGGAGCAGTCATCTGTAAACCTATATGGCGGACGTCATTTATGTTTATTTTTCAACTCATTTTGTTAATTGGTTCTTAAATTATGTCCGATCTTTGAGCTTATATACTAGTGCAATATGCTCTGAGCTGAATTGAAAAAAGCCCTTCAAGAATTTCTCTTAAAAGAACTTGCTCTGACGAACCTACTAATTAAGATTTGACCAACAGGCAAACGAACTGCCACCATTGTCATGGGCGTCCACGAATATGATTTAAAACTACAAAATACACTTAGAAATGGAAACTACTGCTACAGTTTTAATTGAAAGGGTAAATTACAACACACTACGAAAATTCAAGAGGTACCTTGAGGACAGGGTAAGGACCAAATTGACGCCACACCGCAGCAAGCCACTATATTTTTATAGTCTACCATGCCCCTCAGACCTATTCCCAGTTCCAGGAATTCCCCAATGTTCAATCTTGCACAATTTCCCTTCTGATAATAATCAAACATCTTCAAGATACACCACATTATTCGTGAAAGACTCCAAATATTTGGTAAAACGAATAGTGGCATTCAATCTTGAGCTACTAGACCGCCTTGATAGTCTTGATGTTGAAAATCTGTACACAAACGTTCAAATAAAAGTATCGTTTAGGATAAGTAGATCTAAGTTGGAAGAGGATATTATTGCACCAAGAACAACATCTAGAATTACACTTTAAGGCCAACCATCAAATGTCTAATGTCGAATAAGTTAGAAGATGGACTAATATTCATTAAGATAGTGACTGAAAAAATAAAGCCAACCCACATAGGTCAATATCTATGTTGCTTCTAATCCATTTCAGATCACCAAACAAGGAGATCCTTACTAGATAGTGCTAGAATAATTTGCATCACAGATTAGAGCCTGAAGGCAGGACCTCTCAACATCAAAAGCGATCTTACAGCGAATGAATATTCAAATAGGTTAATACAAAAAATATAAAAGGATATGGACGACAGGCGACCACTAACCGCACAACAAGAAAAAGCGCTTTTAAGTATCAAAGTACAACGAGTTGGTCGCAAATGTAATGCAAGGACTGTTAACAGCTACATTACACACTTTGCGAATGTGGTGACTCATTCATAGGAGATACAGAAAGGCCATTCGAAGTACAAGTGAAAGAATTCAAAATAATCACCTAAAAGAAATGAAACATATAAATCCAGAATAACACAACATGTTTACAAAGAATAACGCTGATATTAACGGAAGTTCAAGGAAGCAGCATATATGAAGCAGTAACCCACCAGTAGAAATCAACACTTTGGAAACTCTTCTAAGTAACATAAAATGTGTAAAACCAACCAATTAAGAGTATAGAGTGCATCTCACGATTCCTAGCTCATTGCATTAACGTAAAAGCTCTTAGTTAAACGAGTGCTGAAAAGAATAGTACACAATTACACATAAAATAACTTTCTACTAAACTGCTAAATCAAAGATCTTGTAACAAAACTAGACAACAGTTTCCCCACCATTAAATTTACTTATGAAGTCGAGAACACTGGCTAACTACCTTGTTTGGATACTTTATATTTATTGAAAAAGTACTGCCATTAACCGATATATTCCTAATGACCCCTTCCACTACGACCAACACAAAATGGCCAGCTTTCATTTTTTAGAACACCGTATGGTTAATTTTCCTGAGAAGAGATTTAATAATGAAGACTATTAAGAATATACTTTAATAGACTATCTTTACGTTTATCTTTATATTAATATTTATCTTTATCTTTATCTTTATCTTTATCTTTATCTTTATCTT
>MU183048.1:0-53271 GCA_016904865.1 Pissodes strobi | reverse complement strand
TTTATCTTTATCTTTATCTTTATCTTTATCTTTATCTTTATCTTTATCTTCAGCAGTAAAATCAACAAGATTCCGAAACTTCAAAGTACCATAAAAGGTCTAACACTAATCCGATCAACATCCAACTAAGGATAGAATGTTTTGTGCCTTCAAGCGGTGCAAGGAGAGTAGTCCACACAAAATAAGGGGAACTTCGTGTTTAGATATGGTTGAACACAATATTCAGTTATCTGAAGTTTAATCTAGTTGCAATACGGGAGACCATTACTGCTGTTCTCCTGAATCTACCAAGTAATAATTTTGCTAAATCATTTGAAGCACATAATTTCTCCTTTACACAGGGCAACCCTGAATGGCATTATTGCATTTAATATTAAATAGAAGTGAAATGCTTACATGCGAACAGCTTCACTAAATTTATTCTAGACATGATGAGTTGTTTATGCAGCATGATTCTCTGAATTTTAGAAAACTCTCATAAAAAACTGGTACGAGTACGAGAAATATATGTATGATAAAAGCTAATTAAATTGTCACAAATATCAGAAAAGAACGAGTATTATTTCTAGGAATAATTAGATATTACATACAACTAGTCAAATGTAAATTCTCTACAACTCTACAACTTTTTGCCTATGAAACGAGATTAACTTTGCAACTAAATCGGCTAGTGTAAGCGTAAAATATACTAGCGCAGCTTGTATACTGACGAGTTTGGCGCATCGCTAAAAAATACTTACTTGCATAAGTTAAATGACATATTAAAATTTCAGGAAAATCCACTGGTCCACGAAAACCCATTAAATGTGTGTGATGACCTTTGCAATCAAAATTTAAAGATCGATATTTTAATTATGAGACAGGCTGTCATGATGCGGTTTTCGGTGTTCGTTTGCTTGATCCGCAGGGTATGTACTGCCGCTTGCATGACTGCATATGCGTTTAAGAAATAATATATACAATGTATGAAATAAAACTCTTGCAAACCAAAAGTTATATAATAAAGAAAGAAGAAAAGAAACTAAATTATATAGATACAACTGACAAGCTTAACGACCTTAATTGCAGCTACTTTATTGCAGCTACCTATGGAGGTCATAACGTAAACAATTTTAAAACATTTCGCAGAAAAGGAACGAGTAAAGCCTGAATCCATCCATTACTTTCCCCTTCTAAAGAATTAGAAGTAATACTTTACTGGAGTATTGGAAATCACGAGAAAGATTGGTTATAAAAGCTCAGTACATGTTGTCACCATATTTTCTGGAATTTTTGCTCGTAATCAGCATGAGTTGTCATTTGGAACTAAGCTGCATCAGAATAAACAGGAGCATTTTATTTTAATTTATCGACTTCCAGGTTATGCAGTTACAAAAACACCAAGCTTATTATTAAAAATGCAAATGATGAATTTTCCTCATTATCGAGCAGAATCAGTGGATACAGATATAAGATACAAATAACGATTATAGCTTATGACAAAAAAAATTACTATAATTTTTATGGGAAATTATAATAAAACTGGCGCAGAAATGATGTTCATATACGATAAAATAATTATGATGGATGGAAAGTGGAATAGAACATTTGAGTCAAAGGAACATCCACATGGCTTTGGTTTGACGATCCAAGTAGTGGAGCCTAAACTAAATAAAAACAAATAATATTTTGAATATATCATAGTTAAAAATTTCGTTGACTGAACGGACTCAGTTTTACTTCGATTGCCCGGTGATACGAATTTTTGAAATAACTACAAGACTATGATATATTTCAAACCATATTATAAAAACTAAATCAGGATTCCCTTGCTCTTGTCTACCAGCGTCAACATACCGTTCTGAAAATTTAAACTTTAATGTATTCAATTATTCTATTAGACGTATCATAAAATGTGATTGGGCCATATTAACTTAATTGAGTAAATGATTGGATAACCAGTCAGAAAATAATCTTGTCTCATTGTGAATTAAGATGTGAGAAAGCCATTATAATTTAGGTAATACGTCTAATTAGGGAAGCTTCTGATTTTAAGATGGTTATAGACCACTTCAGTTACAGACGATGGGAAACTTCAAAACCGATTTTTTTAAAAAGTCATGTAAAATAGCCCATTGAACTTCATGAACTTTTCAAGGAATTATTTTAATTATTGTAACCGACTTAAAACCATAATACTAGGTTTTAAAGCAAGCTTCAAAATTAGATATCTATTACAGTAAAGACCCTTAAAAGAAAGCATTTTTTAAATAATCATTAAAAAGAACCCATGAGCCATGATGGTATGGTATGGTAGAAGGATCGCTCGGCAAGATATGCCTTCGACACATCGACCACAATTGATCTTTTGTGTATACCCTTCTATGTTACACGAAAATTCCTGTCTCTTTCGAGAACCTCAGACTATTTCGAGAGTTGAGCTTTTGTAGATCCCCAGGTGCACAAGGGCATTTTCGAAATGCCTCAACCTTTGGCGAGTCAGTGCCTGACATTCGCAGAATAGGTGCTCTGACGTTTCACCCATAGTTTGGCTTATTGGTCAGTGGTTTTCCCCATTTTCTTGGGGTGATACCTCCAGGAGCCATGTCCAGTGAGAAGGTCTACGTCCAGATTTATCTCTTTTTTTTTTGTAGCTTGAGAAGCTTTTTTGTGTAGTTAGGCGAGTTAGGTGGGTCGCACACTGGAGCAACGGGCAATAAGCAACACGCAACTAGCAATACGCGATATTATCACCTATGGACACGATACTGCAGATCAAATGTGATCTCGCACACTGAGGTGATGCGATATTGCCTGTCCGAACAAGTTGCTCTATTCCGGCGATTTATATTGCCGGCAACAAACTTGCATGTTGATCGTTTCATTATCGGCGTACATTCAGGCGATAAAATTCGAAAAATGGCAGATGATTCTATCTCGAATATTAAATTTGTCGAAATCGTCGAAAATACCCATGTATTTATTATTATAATCGTCAAGATTATAGCAAAAGGGAGATGAAAGAAAGGGCATGGGCTGGACTGCAATTGCAAATGCGCGGTAACAATTTTGAAATTTAATTGGATGTTGCTCCAATTCTTTTATCCATATGGCTGCACTATGGCATCTCAGTTCCACAAATGAAGGGTGAATCCAGAGTCTTCGTTATTTGCTTTTTCGACGTAGATACCACCAAAATAGTAAAACATCGTGATCACTGTCACTGTCCGACATTATTTGACTGTGATGGCTGTTTCTCCAATGGTTGCGGTGACTTTATGACTGGTTAGCATGAATTGTATTTATTATGTAGTGGTTGGTTCCACTCCTCTGCGGGTTGTGACACGCTGAATGGGATTATGTGAGGTGTTGTCAAATGCACCTTCTATGTCTAGAAATGCACATGGCGCCACTTCTTTTTCAGCCAGCGCCTTCTCTATATCGCGGACGATATTTTGAAGAGCATGGGTGGTAAACTTCGATGGTTGGTATGCGAATTGTTTTCCATGTGCATTAGAATGGAAATTGCTTCTGACGTGCCTATCGATAATATTTTCCATAGTTTTAAGAAGGAAGGAAGTTAAGCTAATGGGGCGGTAAGACTTTGGTTTCTCTTGTGATGGTCGCCCTGTTTTTGGTATCAACGCTACCTTAACTTTCCTCCAGTTTTTGGGAATGAACCCAGTGCAAAGCTGGCTGTGAAGATTGATTGAATGTATTGGAGTAGGTGCTCTATACCTTGTTGTAACAAGGCTGGAAGGATTCCATCTACTCCCGGGGATTTATAGGTTTTAAAGCTATGTATCGCCCATCTGGTTCGGGTTTTTGTAAATATTTTGTTGACTAGACCTTTTACCCAATTATGGAGGCCGCTGAGCGGTTTCAATGGGTTCGTCTTCTTGTGTCAGCTCTTCTTTGGCAATTATGCTTGTCCTTGGAAAATGTGTTTCTAGAAGATTTGTTAGACTTTCTTCAGGTGTCTCATGATCCATGATAAAAATAAAGATATTTCCTGGATAAGATTACTCCTTTAATAACCCCCAAAGGTACAATTATCCTTAATTTTGCTAATAAATTGTAACGCTTCTTTGAAATCATAGAGAACCTAGAACCAAAACAAGTATTTTATCAGGGTAGGCATATGCCATAAAGGAATATGTCTCTCCCTGTAACCGATCGACACGAAGTTAGTTGCTAAAGTAATAAAGAGCCTAAAATTATAAAATCAGTTAAAAAATATAAATATAAATATACTTGATGAAGTTCATTATCTAATCTCTGAATCGGTGAGCATTTCTCAGCTGGAATGTACAAAGATCTTTTTAAAAATGCACTTATTAGATCGATCTTTAAAAGTAGAAAAAGGTAAATAAACAAATTATAGCTCTCCTCACAAATGTTGCTAAAATGTTTGAAAATACAATATACCTAACAGACAGATCGTTTTTTTTTTTTGAAAAACTCATTCTAGAGTCTATTTTAGGACCTTTGCTGTTTATTTTGTACATAAATAAATAATAAATAAACATCTTGCCAAAGTCAGTTTAAAACTTGACAAACTGCACGTGTTTTTACTGTTTTAATTGCATTTACTGCGATTCTAGATTTCTCGTTATTGACAACAGGGGCAGCTTCGTTCCTCAAAATGTCAATCATTTCAGTTCTTTTAGATTTTTCAGCTTCATTAGTGTTACTAAATTAACATTGCATTGAACAATTTACATCCTGGGGCCAGAACCGAAGCGGCCCTATTTGAAAAGCATATAATTGAAATGGATAAATTTGTCTGATATACAAAAAATGGGATTATATAGATTTCTCTATGCGGATGACAAGACCATGCTATTTAGTGAGCAGAACTACGATGTTTATCCAGTTAATACCATGTATAATTTAATTCCCTGTCAAAACCAAAATTTGAATAAACTTTAAAATAGACTACAACAACCATCTTTTGATGGGCCTTTTAGGATTTTTTTTTATGGCAGTGGCACACACACTAAAGGGAGATCCTATGGCGCTCGACGAGCGGTGTGTGTGCGAAGATGTTGATTGACACGGTTCTTGAATATTTGTAGGTCGTAATTAGTGGGAAACAGATCTCCTGGAAGTGAGTTCCACAGTGATGCAGTGCGCCAGACAAAGGAGTTCTGGTAAAGCGATGTTCTAGGTGTTTCTAGTTGTACGACGAACTGATGCGCTCCTGCCGTCTGTCGGGACTGTCTGTCGGGACTGTCTGACAGGAGTTGCCAGGGGCGGGATTATGCGGGCCAAATCCTGGGAACATCTGCCGTGAAAGTATCTGTAAAACAGAGACATCTCTGCCACATGTCTACGATGTTCCAGACTATCCAGATTCCGGGTCAACTCCGGATCGCCGACGAGATGCACAGCCCTCTTCTGAATGGAATCCAGCAGCTTTAGGGTATGCTTTGGTGCGGCACCCCAGATATGTGGGCAATATTCTAAGCACGGTCTTATTTGCGCTTTGTACAGCAAGAGCAACTGCTGCGGTGTATAGAGTTTTTTGTTGCGAAATAGCGCACCAAGCTTCTGGGAGGCTGATTTTGCGATGTTAGCAACATGGTCATGCCATGACATATTGCTGTTGACCGAGACACCCAGCAGCCCGATTGACGAGGATGAAGGAATGGTCGATCCTGCCATAATGATGTCAGGGCCCGCTGTATTGGCCCTCTTAGTAAACGTTGCTGCTTGGGTCTTTGCTGCATTGAACTGGACCAAATTTCGGTCGCCCCAAGTTTGAACTTTCTCCAGGTCTTGATTAATTGCTGTAATCTGCTCCTGTCTGCGGTGATGAGTCTCAGTCGCTGGTAAGGGTTTTTCTGATCTAAAGTGGGAGACAAGGGTACTGTCATCTGCAAAACTGTAAACAGGATTATTCGTTTCGATCAGCAGGTCATTAATATAGATGAGGAACAGAGTTGGTGAAACTATTGCGCCCTGAGGCACGCCCGCGTTGATGGTGAATGTGTCCGAGATGTGTCCATCGACTGCAACGTGTAGGGATCGGTTCTTAAGGAAACTGGCCAGCCAGCTGCAGAGAGAGGCGGGCAGTCCCAAGGACGGCAGTTTGTTGAGCAGTCCGTCATGCCAAACTCTGTCGAATGCCTTTGAAATATCCAACGCAATCGCTCGAGACTCTCCGTAGTTTTCAATTGCCCTACTCCATATATGAGTGACATAGGCCAATATATCTCCTGTCGATCTCTCTTTGCGAAAGCCGTATTGATTATCGCTGATTATTCTGTTGCTCTCGAGGTACTTGAGTAGTTGCTGGTTGACTACACGTTCCATGACTTTGGAGATTATTGGAAGCAAGGCAATTGGGCGATAGTTTGAGGGCGTGGTTTTCTTGCCTTTTTTTGGAACAGGTTGCACTCGAGCGACTTTCCAAGAGGATGGGTAAATCCCTTTTCTGTAAGAAAGAGAAAAAAGCCTGGAAAAAACGGGTGTTAGTTCGTTGGCGCAGTTCTTTAGCACGATGGCAGGTATTCCGTCCGGTCCCGATGCCTTTTGCGTATCTAGTTCTTTAAGGATTTTGCGAATATCACGGTGAGAAAACTTGACTTCTGCCATGGTAGTGTTGATGTTCGGTATAGTGGGGAGAGTCCTGCCTTGGGGCACGTCTAAGGTAGAGTGCGATGAAAACATTTTGGCGAGCATGTTTGCTTTTTCCTTGGCTTAGTCGCATACTAGCCGTCCTAGTGTGTGCACGGATTTTGGAGTTCTCCGTAAAACGAGCTCTGCGCGAATTTTTAAATCGACCTTCGTGTCTTATCAAGTGATTATCGTTATCGATCCGTTTCACCGTGATTTTCTTTGTCTGTCTTCTAGTAGGTCTGCTTTTTTCCCAGGTAGAAATTAGTAAAGACCAGTATCAGCCTAGAGCTACCGTTTTACTAGTCGCCGGGGACGTAACCCCGGCAACTGCCCTCATAATGGGCGACCCGGACGACGACTGTCTGTCACTTAAGTCGATGGACATGAGAACTGAACCCCCTAACGAAGCTGTAGAAACCAAGATAAGGTGTATCCACAAGAAGCTTTCCCTTACTGCTGAAAAATGCCAAGAATGTTCCCACTTAGCAGAACCTCTGAAAAGCATGACTGGTAAGTCTACTAAAATGCTTATTTCGCCCCTAAATAAGGGCATAGAACATTTAAGGGTTAAGCATAATTTGCGCCCCTCTGCGAAGAGGGCTGCAAAGGCTAAAATCGATACCGGGCGAACAAGCCATAAGAAAAAAAAGACAGACGAGGATACATCCGAGATGGACACAGATGTAGCACCCATCTCTACAGACAAAAAAGACCAAAAAACAGACAAACCAAAAAAACTCACCCGTGTCCACCTTGATTAATACTAGCGCTGACGGAATACCTCCTGATACTTCTGCGTCCCGAGTAGAAGACCGCCCTAAGGAAGCTTTTAAAGTCCCTTATAAGACTATAGGGTTCAAAAAGAATGTCCGGGAAGTGAAGTTAGACCTCGGAGGGGGTGCAAACATCCCTCTAAACAATAGATTTGAGCCACTATCTGACTGCGATGACGATAACATCAGCGTGCTTTCGTCCTCAAACATGAGCGATAGCACGAAAATGCCAATAAGAAGAACAAGCATCCGTCCTAAAAAGAAGGCACCTGCACCCCAAAAGACAAAAGTAAGCCCACCACCGCCCGTGGTATTACAGGGCAAAATACAATCCCACAGGACATTGCAAGACGATATGCAAAAACTCCATATCGCCAAATTTACAATCAAATACGCAAAGAATAGCACAATTATCTATTTTGACACCGAAAAAGACTGGGCGACTTTCAAAAGGAACTGTGATAATGAACAAATACAGTATCATTCTTACGCCGACCGCAACCAGAAGACCCATGCCTACGTCCTGAGGGGTCTAGATACAGATATCAATCTAGCAGATATAAAAAGGCACTTAAATGATGAGTATAACTTGAACGTAAGAAACATATTTCTTATGAAGAAAACCAGGGTACCACTGTACCTGGTCGTCCTTGAAGCCACGGTAACCCTAAAAAGGCTACAAACTGAAATAAGGACGCTAATGAACGTCAAGATCTCCTGGGAGAACAGGAGAAATGTCAAACCAATCATGCAATGCCGACGCTGTCAAGGGCACGGACATTCCATGACGTATTGCACCAAAAATTACAAGTGTTCAAAATGTAGTGGGAATCATGAGATTACGTCATGTACCAGTGACGTAATCAAGTGTGCCAATTGTGGAGGGTCACACCGCTCCATAAACCAGGAATGCCCGGTTTACCTTTTCAAAATAGAGCAACTGGCGGCGACAACAAAGGCGCCAGAGAAGAAACTAGTTCCTGCTCCCTTGCCCGTCACGCCGGCCTGGCAGGGGCAAGGGCGTCGAGACTTAGGCCGGGATACAAATAGAAGACCGGAACAACAGGCGCAGAGGTCGACAGCCGAAAGAAGGCCTCCACCCCCGAGGGAGAACTATGAGGGAGACTTCCCCAACACCTTAAGGGCCGCTCAGCGTGCTGCACCTAACAGGAGCACAGAAAGAGATAACGCAGTAAGTGGTACACAAATACATGATCAATTCAATAATCTATCAAAAATTGTAACAGAGATAAACTCGCTGGTAAATGTAAGCGAGTTGTTCTTTGCATTAGATGAGTTTTGCTCGATGTTAAAATCATGCAATGGCGATAAAGTCGAAATAATGCAGGGAACGATTCGCTTCTTTACCACCGAAGTACACAAGTACAATATATAGATGGCTTGTTATAAATGTATGTTTGTAATGTATTGTCCTGGAATTGCAACGGCATTCGTAATAAACTTGGTGAATTTAAACATTTCCTGTACAATTCCAATTATCAGATTGTTTTCCTGCTTGAGACGCGCCTCGACCCAGGCTTTAAACTGAAGCTTCGTGGGTATAGTGTCGAGCGCTGTGATAGACTCGGACCGGGAGGTGGTGTGGTCTGCCTGATACACCGGTCTCTGCGATACAAAAGACGAATGCGCATAAATACGCTCATTGAGCATGTTAGCATCGAGCTGGACGGTGGCCGGTGTATCAGCGGCGGGTACGCGCCTCCCGCTCTTCGCATAGCACAGGCCGACTACTTGGCCCTATTACCACCGAATACGAGGTCTGTCCTTGTGGGTGATTTTAACGCAAAACATATCTCGTATGGCGATAGCGCTACCACCCACAAGGGCGTTATCCTGCGCCAATTGCTTGAAGACAATCTTGATATCCTGTACCTCAGAACACGTCATCCTACATTTTACCGTGGAAATTACAGGCCTTCATACTTGGATGTCGTGATCGCCCGTGGGATACCTGACATCTTGGCACCTAAGGTCGTTAGCGGCCTAAGCTCGGATCATCTTGCAATTAAGATGTGCCTGACTGGCGTCAGGCGGCCGGAAGCCATTGGGACAAAGATCTCATACAGAAATCTTGATTGGAAGGCGTTCCGGGATAGGTTAAACGGGATGACGGTTATCCCTAAGCAGATCGAGTCCATCCAAGACTTGGAGGCCGAAGTTGACACACTAACCCGAAATATCCAGCACGTCAGAGACGCTATGTGTCCGGTAGTCAGGAGGCAATCTTTTTTAGAGACGCTTCCTGACGAAATCCTAAGCTTGATTAATTTCCGGAACCGTATCAGGCGCAGATGGCAGAGAAATCGCGCCGCTATCGATAAACAAAGGACCAACGCTCTGACGGACGAAATCAGGAAGAATATCCGTAGTCACAGAGACGCGGTTTGGATGACCTTCGTGAATGGGCTCGGTACGGCAGACGGTTCGCTGTGGAGGTTAGCGAGACAGGTCCGCAATGCTGAAGCGCAAATGCCTGCCATTCGTAGCAATGGACAGGACTATATAGGCGACGCAGATAAAGCTGAAGTATTTGCGAAATTCCTCGCTGATATTCACAGTGAAATACCGGACACCGTGCCATTGCACGCCCAAATCGCGGAGCAAACTTCCAAGTTTACTGGAAGATCATATCCGATACCGCCCTCTGTGATGGATAAACTTCGTGTGAGTCCATCAGAGATACGTGGTGCTCTCCGCCGTCTGCCAAAAGATAAGGCTCCGGGACCTGATCAAATCCCGTACCTGCTCCTCAAAAACCTTCCCTCCAAGACCATTGTACATTACATGCACATAGTGAACGCCGTACTTCGTTTGCAACACTTCCCTAGTTCCTGGAAGATTGCACACGTGGTACTGTTCCCTAAGCCCGGGAAGGATCCCAAAAGTCCCGCATCTTATCGACCGATATCCTTGCTCAATACTTTGAGTAAGCTTACCGAGAAGCTCTTGTTGCCCAGGATCAATGAGGCAGCCTCGAACCGTCAAGTACTGCCTGCGGAGCAGTTTGGATTCCGTGGCGGGCATAGCACAAATATGCTCGCTGCGAGAATCGTACAGGATATCCTTGACGGATTCAACATGAGGCATAGCACGTCTCTACTGCTCCTGGACATCGAGAGAGCGTTCGACCGAGTGTGGCACGACGGGCTGCTGTATAAGCTCTTTAAGGAGCTGAGCTTCCCGTTACATACAGCAGCACTGATCGCGTCATACCTGGCCGGACGTACCTTCTCGGTACGCGTCCACAACTCGGTCTCGACTTCGAGGCCGATACAGGCGGGGGTGCCTCAGGGAACGGTACTATCACCGCAACTTTTCAGCTATTATATAGCAGACCTACCGTCCCATCCCGATACTTCCTTGGCGTTCTACGCCGATGATACCGCCCTTTATTCCCATGCCTTCACCGCACAGGAGGCAGTAGATAATCTAGCAGCACACATGGAACGCGTGGTAACATTCTATGAAAATTGGAAAATTCGGCTAAACCCGAATAAAACCGAGTTAGTTATTTTCACGAAAAAGCGAACCAACATTGCAGCACGGCCAATTAGGGTGCAAAACACCCTTATCCCTCCTAAATCCCACGTCAAATATCTAGGAATCTATCTGGACAGGAGCCTTAACTTTTGTCGCCATGTGGCATATATACACGAAAAACATCACTGTATTTTCGAAAAGTTAAGGCCTCTTGTCCGGAGTGGTTCCTATTTAAGTCCTGGCAATAAAATAACTTTATATAGGTCCATCATAAGGCCATTCCTGCTGTACGGGGCACCTGTCTGGTGCTCGGTTGCGGAGTGTCATAGAAAAAGGATCCAGATTATTCAGAATAAGTATTTAAGGGCGGCCTTCTCGGCGGGGCCGCGCACCCGGATCAGCGACTTGCATGCTTGGTCAGGCGTAGAGTATGTCAACGAACATATTGACAAACAGGCATGTAAGTTCTATGAACTGGGAGTGCGCGGCTCAACGAGGACCGCTAACCTGGCGACCCTGAGATATGACCCGCGGGACGTGCCCAGACATGGCCCGGTACACAGGAAGACGACGGTGTACTACCTGCAACCCAGGCCGCCTTAGACGACGGACCTATTCCCATCCCTGATCCTAAAAGACCCGTCAAACTTCCCCTTTTGTGCCCCTGGGACTCTCGAGAAATCGAGATCTACCAGGAGCACAGAAGTCAACCCATCCTGACCCACTGACTAGACCCCAAGAACAGGCACCGCCCATCTCGCCATTTTAGCGAGGTGGGCGGGGCGTGCTTAGGGACACGGATCTCCTATAACAATCGTCAACCGTAGCTAAATGTTATCAGTATACATCGTATACACACTGCGATCGAGCTGCCTCTTGTTCCCCTGCTCCGTGCAGGCGAATTACGGCTACACGTAGCCAAGCATTATGATGTTTGGTTGCAATTCCCACCTCATTGAGATTACAAAAGTAATCTCTGATCCTTTTTGTTGTGCTGTCTTGTATGTTGTATGTTGTATTGCCCCCATAACCAAAGAAACGTGGAATGGGGTTTTTCACAGTGTTTTTCCCCATGTTGCCTTTCCCTCATCTTTCCCTTTCCCCCTCCTCAAAACAAGCCAGCTATTTCGTCATGCTATTTGCAATCCATCACGCAACACTATTGAAGGGCTCAGCCCAAGCAATAAAGATCATGTATTTGAGTGCCACCGAAAATATATTATTAAACATAGCTGGCATTACATCAGCTGCCAACTTCTGTTAGGTGTGGCGCGTTGAGTGGCCATTAGTGGCGCTATTAAGAGCGTGCGAGGGGCACACACACGTGCCACCTTCTAGATTTAAAGTTATGTGTAATATATCATAGGTGAAATTGTAATTTCAGATTATTTAAAATAAATGTATTATATATATATTTTTCCTTGGCTGTAGCCTCCGTGATGCCACGTTCGTCCGTCAAAGGTGGGAGAGACGTTTTTGTAAAGTTGTTACTTACTGCTTTTGCTACCGACCAGAAATTCCTGGAACCACTGGGGCATTGCAAAAGTTTATTCCTGATCCTTTGATTGTGTTTGTCCTTAGTTTCGTCGATCACACGCTTGCACTCGTTTCTCGCTTCGATAAAATAATTGCGATTTTCAGCGGTCTGATTTTGCTGCCAGTACTTATAGGCTTGCTGTTTCCTTCCTACAGCTCTTTCGCATCTTTTGTCGAACCAGGGCTTTCCTTTTGATGGTAACTTGATGGAATTTGGGATGTATGCTTCCATTCCTGAGGAGATTACTTGCATGATCTCTTCGCAGCAGTCTGACGGGTCGTCAGTGGCAAAGCAGACGTCGAGCCAAGGAAAATCTAGGTAGAACTGCCTTAGATCGTCCCAGTTTGCAGAATTGTAATGCCAGATTTTGCGAGGCAATGGTGGATCCTTCTGTATGGGTGGCAATTCACAAACCGTTGTAATAAGTTTGTGGTTGGAGGTACCTAATGGCGGACCAACTGTAACCTTGTACTGGTCAGGATTGGTGGTCAGAAAAAGATCCAGGAGGGCGGCGAATTCGCCCCTCTCTGAGATTCGAGTTGGTTCGTCTACAAGTTGAGTAAGCCCGCAGCTGATGGCAAATGCTTCAGCTTCTCTACCTTCGTTGTCGGTCTTGTTGTGATGTTTGAGCCAGTTGGTGTTGTGGGCATTGAAGGATTGAAGGATGAAAAACTGTTTTATCATTATCTTAAAAACCGTAAGAAGGCATTTTTTAAAATAATCTAACCGACATTTACCACTTGGGGAAGAATTATTTTATTGCAAAAATAATATTTTAAACTGAAACCACTCAGTAATTGTGGAATAAGCATCAAAATAGGCTATAACAACCAACATAGTTGGTGGGATTTTTAGATTGTAAAAAGATTATATCATTATTTTAAAAATGTCTGATACGAAAACATCTTTTAAAATAATATAACTTATATTCTTGGGAAAAAATTTTACTTCAAAAAAGTGGATTTTAAACTGACCACGCAAAAATTCTAAAACGAACTTTACAACACGCGATAGCAACCTTGTTTTGGTGGGCCCTTTAGGTTATAAGAAGGGTATATCATTTTTTTAATGGCTGGTAAGAAATCATTTTTTAAAATAATCTAACCCAAACTCATCACTTGGGGAAAAATTATTTTACTGCAACAAAGCGCATGCCGTGCACTCGAAATTTGTAAAATAAGCTTTAAAAAGGTTATACTTCTTGACCTCTTGGATTGTGACAGGGTTATGTAATTGTTTTAAAAATGGCCGGTAAGGAAGCATTTACTGCAAAAAAATTGAATTTTAAACCGCGCAAAAATTGTAAATCCAATTTTAAAATAGGCTATAACAACCTTCTTTTGTAGGCCTGTTAAGTTGTATATAATTTTTTTAAAAATGGCTGGGTAAGAAAGCCTTTTTTAAAATAATCCAATCGAAAGTCACCATTTGGGAAAAAATTATTTTAGGGTAAAAACATATATTTTAAACAGGAACCAGGCAAAAAAATGTAAAATAAACTTTAAAATAGACTATACAATCTTTTGGGTTGTAAGAGGGTTTTATCATTATTTTAAAAATGGCCGGTAAGAAAGCATTTTTAAAATAATCTAACCGAAATTCACCAATTGGGAAAAAACTATTTTACTATAAAAAATATATTTTAAACTGAAAGCAAGCAAACATTGTAAAATAATCTTTAAAATAGACTATAATAACCTTCTTTTGGTAGGCCTTTTTGGTTGTAAGGGGGTTATATCATTATTTCAAAAATGGCCGGTAAGAAAGCATTTTATGAAATGATCTAACCAAATTTCACCACTTTGGGAAAAATTATTTTACTTCAAAAAAGTGTATTAAACTGAAACCACGCAAAAAATGGAAAATGAGCTTTGAAATAGACTATAAGAACCTTCTTTTGCTGGGCCTTTTAGATTGTAAGATTATATCATTCTTTTAAAGATAGCTGGTACGAAGGCATGTTTTAAAATAATCTCACCACTTGAGGAAGAATATTTTAAATAAAAAAAAATTATTTTAAACTGACATCAGGTAAAAATTTAAAATAACCTTTAAAATAGGCTATAACTTCCTTTTGGTGGACCTTTTGGGTTGTAACAGGGTTATACCATTCTTTTAAAAATAGCTGGTAAGAAAGCATTTTTTCAAATAATCTTACTCAAGCTCACCACTTGGAAAAAAATTGTTTTACTAAAAAAAGTATATTTTAAACTCAAAACCACACAAAAACTGTATAATATCCTTAAGAAGGTTATAGCAACCTTCTTTTGGTGGGTATTTTGTGTTGTAAGAGGGTTATATCATTATTTTAAAAATGGCCGGTAAGAAAGCATTTTGTTTTTAAATAATCTAATCGAAATTCATCACTTTGGAAAAAATAATTTTACTGTAAAAAATATATATATTAAACTGAAACCAGGCAAAAATTGTAAAATAAGCTTTAAAATAGACTATAAGGACCTGATTTTGGTGGGCCTTTTGGGTTATAAAAAGGTCATATTATTCTTTTAAAAATTGCTGATAAGGAATCATTTTTTTAAATAATCTAACTCACTCTCCACTTGGGGAAAAATTATTTTACTGCCAAAAGGTGTATGCGGTGTAAAATAAACTTTAAAAAAGGCTGTAACAACCTTCTTTTGGTGTGCTTTTTGGGTTATACCATTATTTTAAAAATGGCCGGTAAGAAAGCATTTTTTAAAGTAATTTAACCGAAATTCATCACTTGGGAAAAATTATTTTACTTTAAAAAATATATTTTAAAAGTGAAACCGGGCAAAAATTGTAAAATAAACTTTAAAATGGACTATATACCTTATTTTGGTGGGCCTTTTGGGTTATAAGAAGATCGTATTATTCTTTTAAAAATTCCATTTTTTTAAACAATCTGGCTTAAACTCACCACTTGGGGAAAAATTATTTTACTGCCAAAAGGTGTATGCGGTGCAAAATAAGCTAAAAAAAAGCTATAACAACTTTCTTTTGGTGTGTATTTTTAAAGTGAAACCAAAAAAGTGCACTTATTAATTATAATTTGTTTATAATAAGAACAACCAAGGCATCTTTGATGATGCTACAATAGTATATTATGCAATGAGTATTTAATGATAGCGTGTATGAAGATCAGATATCGTAATGAATGAGAGTGTACTAATAGCCATTCTATGTGAGTTGCATGCACTATTTTTTTCCCGAAAATTTCAAAATTTGCTAAGTAAATCTGTCAAAATGTATCTTAATGGAAAAATCTGTATTGGCTATTTTTCTTTGTTTATTCTTCTAAACTTTTCCTTGTATTTGGTGTTTGTTAGATATTTTTTCTGCCTGTATGCATGCTCGTTTTAATATCTGTTCCGTGTGTATATGCATTATATGTGTGTAGATATGTGTATTTCTTGTTGTATTTTTATGTCTACTTTTTATTACCAGAGTTGGGGTTTGGAACCTTCGGCAAAACTACAACACAGATTTATCCACAATATCGAAACAGAATTTTTTTACCCGACCCGCGTTTCGCTAACCATCAGGAGCTGATAATTAACATTTTTAATCATACTAACCCAAACTATTATCCATAAGTTTTTCGTAAGATTTCATAAAGACGCATCCCAAAATCTCTTTTGGTTTAGAAAATATTCCACCTAAAATTTACCTAACCAAGTTTGTCCTACACTTATTTTGTTAGGCAGTGTATATGTCGCAGGAAGTTCCAATTTCAGAATATACTTGTTTAACCTTGGACACATTAAAACTTGCTGTCTTTGTTAGGACGTTTGCTTATGTTCTAGGGCGTACCAGGATTTCCTGATAATTTTTACGATAAACTAGACTGGCCTGACTGATGTTAGAAAATATTAACATTAAATTCCGATTTCGATGATCTTACCAGCAAAGCACAGGATTTCTAGGGTTGCCTAGACATAGTCCGAAACAATTTTTAATAATTTCGGGTAGTTCTGGATCGCTTTTGCTACTCTAGTGAAACTAACGGAAACTAACCCAAACTAACTCAAATTAAAAAGAAAATTGAAGCTTGCCTTGGCTTTGTTTGTAACATAAATATTTATCAAAATGAAAATTTAAAGCTAATATTTCCTATAAGGCAGGCAACAATATTAGTGCGTCCTGGGAAATACGCGAACGTCATATGGTTTATCGGTCTGCATTTAGGTGTCTAGATCATGATTGTTATTTTACATATTATGTTTCTAGATAATAACGTTTATTTCTGTCCATATATTTTGTGTTTTGGTTCGTGTTTTTTGAGCTTTTTTGTTAACAATGTTCCATACCTTTTATTCGTTTTTTTTTTGCAACTACTGTTCTTTCTTGGAATAAAAATTGTCAACTATCTACCTACTAATCGTATATTTTAAACTGGCTGATTTTCCCAATAACGAAATATTATTTTCGAAATTCAGTTTATTCTCACTACGCCTACGCCAGAACCATACAGGAATGGCTGAATAATCACAATCATAACGCTCCATTTATGCCAACCCGCCCAATGTTCTTCAGGCAGGGCCAATTAAAAACTTTTGGGCCTTACTTAGTAGAAAGGTTTACGACAACGATCGTGCAGTCCAAAATGAAGAATAACTACGTCGCTTATGCAAAAAGCCAAGAGAAAATTGCCTGTCATTCAAATTAACGGACTATCTTCCATTACGAAAGTTGTACTCAATAATTACCTTACATGTAAGATTAATCTGTTAAAACACGTTTATAACGAACTTGATATTAAATTAAATAAATTAATCGACACACAAATTAATTATGTAATAACTGTTGGAGTACAAGGCAAAGTCGAGGGCACGAAATAATTTAAAGGTTATCAGTATACCTAATTGTTTGATTATCTGCAGCGATTTGTGATCAAAGAGCACCAACATATTTTTTAATATGGATAAAGTGCTAGCTGCTCCTGGTTTGGTACTAGATATGCTAATAATCAGGGCAATGAAAATAATCTATAGCTATTTTCGCTGATCGTCTCTTTGCATGTTCCTGTTCTGTGATCTTCATTACTGCAATGCAACCTCTAACAAACTGAAGAACAAATTAACATTATAAATTATTGACGCAAAATATACATTTCAACCTTTATCAATGAAAATTAATTCTGTTATGTTAGTTTGGGCACTCAACTTATAGTATTCTTTTCTTGCCATAATCATTTCATTTATTTTACCATTTGAACCACCACATTGAAAGATATTGGAGCAACACAAACCCTTATTTTGTGCGACTAGTTCATCCACAGGGTTAAAATAAATGTTGACTTCTGAATACGCATATTCATGTTTACAGGATTTTTGAAAAAACTCTCAATACTAAAGTGAAGATTACCTTAATATTTTGGAAATTAATATTTCACATTTAGGTATTGCATGATGAAACGCTTGCAGAAATTTACTAAGTATTTATTTTCAACACGATTTTGCTTTCAGCCATAATGCCAAAAGGTAAAAAAACTACATTTAAATATAGCGTTCCCAGATAGATGGTTAGGGACAATATGGACTGGATAGGTGGCCGCCGAGCTTACCTAACTTGACACTGCTGCATTTTTGTCTTTGTTGTTTTCTGTAAACTACCAACAGACCATGAAAACACAGGGAAATAACTTCTTGAATCAATCCATGGAACATTTAGAAAAGCAAAATCCGTTCATATCATCAATGGAGTAAGATCAGCGAGGAAGCCTAGTCAGAAATATATTGGTAACAAAAATAAATAATAGGCTGGTTTATAAATACCATTACTTTTTTTTCTGCTCAGAAATATCTTAATAGTTATAATAGTAGTACTAGAAGCAGTAGTAATTGAGGAGGTCAAATGGCCCTACTGATAAGCTCGCATATCACAGAACTTCTCTTAACCACTCGCCTCTCCTCTAATCCATTCTAGTATTCCTCACCTTTTGATGATGGCCAGGATCTCCCTCCATAGCAGACACACAGTCTTCTCGTCCTGCAGTATTTCCGACGTGAAGACACCTGCCCAGGTAATGGAGAAGAGGATTCATCCTCCTCCCCGCACCTTCGTCTAGTAGGTAGCATTTTTCTCAAGGCCCACTAAGCACATATGAGCTTCTTAGGCGGCCATACCCTGTACTAGCCGTTATTATATATATTAATATATTATTATATTAAAGGTTTTATTAGGCACAGCAATAAATTGTTGGCCTGTTTGCTCTTCTGAGATTTCTCCACTCTCTTGAAGGAACTTGATCAATGTGGTTTTTGAACGTCGCTATTACCTGAACTCTAGAAAAGACTATGCAAAGAGTGCTCAAGCCTAGCGTGGCAAGTTCATCGGCCACGACCGCGCTGAGTGCGGCTTGCCTATAGAAGCAAATTAATACTTTCTCTTAGTTTCTTTGTTTGATCTCGTTTATTGTTGCAACCATCAAAATTACGTACAACTTCGATTGTAACTCTGCTGCGTGCTTTCCCAAGGGGAAGTTTTTTCGAGTGCTTGCGTCCAAGAAGAAGACTCCCGCTCCGGAAAATCATTGTCTTGCGCCATGGATATAACATATGACCGCCCTTTTTGACAAGTTTACCTCTACACGTTCCCCTTGTCTCTCATTTTAAATTGACACTGTGTATGCCCTCAATCTCAGTCCATCGTCAGGTGCTACGACTCTGTATGAGGACAACTATATATCACCATCAACTTTCACGAAGATTCTGCCATATCTAACTGTCCTACGTCTTTCTCTTCAAATACCATTGCCAAACAATCATTAGAAGGAAGACATGACCTCCTACATGATCCAGGTCTCGAGTAATGGGAGGTTTAGCAGGATATCTAATACTGCGGTTGAAGTTGCCTTCATGGCCTCTGTGACGGTGAGGCCATCTATCCTTTGAATTTTTGCCAACTTCAGACAGGTGAACTTATGATCCACCGCAAGCCACCACACCATCGTGCACAGTCATCGGCTTAATAACCGCGCTATATAGCCAGTGTATGATTCTTGAATTGAGCCGCCAGGTTTCCACAACCGCTCTTCTCAGTTGCCAGAGCATTGCCAGTAATCATTTGTATTTTCGACCTAAGCTCTAAGCTTAATTCTTGGAGCTAGTAATCTGTACCCGTCTAGGTTCCTTCTTCCAACAGAGCGGTCTCCGTATGCCATCTTTCTGCTATTCGACAGGCAATCTGAATTTTTTCACAGAAGATATTAATACATCGCCGGGAGATATCATAGGTCTGCGCATAGAAACTGGCGTCAACCGCTTCAGGTGACTGTCCATCACGAGGCACCACAGATGTTGTCAGAAGTAGCGGTATTCAGAGTATCCACCACTGATCCCGATCTTCAGACCATAGTCTTCAACGGCAACACTAGCGCCGCGTCTTCAGAACACTGTTCACCCAGCCGACCCGCGCAGGCTCTACTCATTTAGCTTGATAGTCCTGGTACGAGCTTTGTCAAAGGCTTCCTCCACATCAAAGATCAGCCAAAGTTTTACGACTTTTCCGGGGTTAATCCGCAGTCATACTCTTCTTTCTATTTTCGTAGTAGCTGCCAAGATGATTTGCAACTTGTGCAAGCAATGTGAAGCTAAACAAAGTAGAATCACTCCATTTTCTCTGGCTTAGTTAATAGGGTCAAGAAGTTTTGTATGACTGAAAATTGAAAGTAGAGAAAATTTCTCCTTCCACCCAGCCGGAGCCAATTGTTTCAGCCATAAAACCAGGTTGCAACCTAAATTCAAATTCAGGACTTTTCCTTTTTCTAGGAGAAATCAGGTAAGGAGGAAAATAACTTCCGGAAGCTGAGCGCAGGCACCACTACTACAAATTTCCACAGTTAGAGCCCGTTCTCACTTGTCGGATGTAGGATCCGTTTTTTAATCGGATGTCGCCGCCTCTATTCACACTAGTCGGCTGTCGTACCCGATCGTAGCTGGAGCCAATTTCGGTACTCTCATGGGGCGACTGTGCGCGGTGGACGTCGACGAAGATTTTGTTGTGCTGTAATATTTTAGAAGAAAATAAGCCAATAGTAGAAAATTTTGGGTGCACCCAATCCTAAAGGAACGATTTTCTTTGGGAACTTTTCAAACCTTAATCACTGATTTGAAAAGTGACAAACATGTTTGTTAATTATTTTAGAATGTCCATAACTACATTCAACGATCTACGGGCACGAGTTTCAGCAGGCATAAACTATAAAAATACACGATTAGGGCAGCTGGTAAGAGCCCGTTCTCACTTGTCGGGTGTAGGATCCGTTTTTTAATCGGATGTCGCCGCCTCTATTCACACTAGTCGGCTGTCGTACCCGATCGTAGCTGGAGCCAATTTCGGTACTCTCCATGAGGCGACTGTGCGCGGTGGACGTCGACGAAGATTTTGTTGTGCTGTATTATTTTAGAAGAAAATAAGCCAATAGTAGAAAATTTTGGGTGCACCCAATCCTAAAGGAACGATTTTTTTGGGAACTTTTCAAACCTTAATCACTGATTTGAAAAGTGACAAACATGTTTGTTAATTATTTTAGAATGTCCATAACTACATTCAACGATCTACGGGCACGAGTTTCAGCAGGCATAAGCTATAAAAATACATGATTAGGGCAGCTGGTAAGGGGGTTTTCAGGCCCGACATCCGACAAATGTGAACAGCGCCATACAAGCTCATATGCGAACGAGATCCGACACGATTTTTGATCGGGCGTGCAGCGCTGGCAAAACACCCGACAATATTTGTCGGAGCCGTTCCCACTTGTCGGGTGTAGGATCCTGCAAAATATCGGGAGCTCTAGTGGCAATACATTTTGTATGAAGCTGTTCACATCTATCCGACTCCGTTTTTTTATCGGCTCCGACAAATATTGTCGGGTGTTTTGCCAGCGCCGCACGCCCGATCAAAAATCGTGTCTGATCTTGTTCGCATATGAGCTTGTATGACGCTGTTCACATTTGTCGGATGTCGGGCCCTACCAGCTGCCCTAATCATATATTTTTATAGTTTATGCCTCCTGAAACTCGTGCCCATAGATCGTTGAATATAATTATGGACATTCTAAAAAAAAAATAAAAACTTATGTTTGGGTTAGTTTCAATTCAGTGATTAAGGTTTGAAAAGTTCCCAACGAAATTCGTTCCTTCAGGACTGTGTGCAACCAAAATTTTTTATTATTGGTTTGTTTTCTTCTAAAATAATACAGCACAACAACATCTTCGTCGACGTCTACCGCGCACAGTCGCCTCGTGGAGAGTACCGAAATTGGCTCCAGCTACAATCGGGTACGACAGCCGACTAGTGTGAATAGAGGTGGCGACATCCGATTAAAAAACGGATCCTACACCCGACAAGTGAGAACGGGCTCTTACTGTTTCACTACGATCTGCAGAAGTGAGAACACCTACTTGGTATTTTGCTTTAAGAACTAATAGCTTTGAATGCCCCTTTGGATTTAGAGTAATACCTGTCATCACAATTTTAAATTTTATCTGCAGTTATCTGTTACTTGTCGATAATACTTTAAAGCAAACCAAACAGCTGATTAACAGCAACCTCTTTGAAGCCCATGGTTCTAGTTCCAGACGTCGCTTCTGGTTAGGATTTTGGTACGGGTTTTCGAAGAAAATGCTCAATCTAGTCATGACCGGTCATTTGGGTATCTTGACTAAACCTGTCTGTAACACCGTCGTGCAGCGTCGATTGATTTTCCTGTGTTGTGAGGCAACATTTCTGATTGTGTAATGATCTCCCGTTGCCCGAAAGAGAGATTGATTATGGGCTTAGCTATTACACATTTACCCAGCTACTGGTATTGCATATACCAGTAGCTGGGTAAATACGTCATCGCTAAGCCCATAATCAAACAGTAACAATAGCAGTGGTTTAGATGACTTCACTGTCTTGATGTATGGTGATATTGTATGATCCTGACTACACTCTGGCCAAGTCAGTTCGTAGTCATTGATTTAAACTAGCCTTATATCTAAAACCATCAAAGATAATTGCAGATGATTTGAAATTTTGAGCTAAATTTCTTCTTCGTGACTTTTAAAATTAAACCTTCCATAAATATCTAAACACTTTAGAAACTTACTTACTGGATTCTGTAATTATTTATATTATGTCAATCTCTCTTTCTTATACCGATTTACTCAGTCCTGTGTATTGTAATGCGATTAGTTAATTGCTTAACAACCGGTCCATATGCCTGGTTCACAGCGGTGTTAATATTTATAGGTGTGGGTCGTAGAGTTGATAGTTGGGTGACGGTGCCACTAAAATTTTTAATGCGAATATATCAATGATTTTTAAGCATTAAAATAAGGGTAGTGAAATTTAGAAAAATACCCTATCCAAGAATATCGAGAAACCTGAAAAGAAATCGCATAAACTCAACTTGACCTTGACTTCAGCATACCCAAATATAATAAATAAACGTCAAAGATCTCAAGCTATTTATTTAAATATTAAATATTTTCACCCATTATATAAGATTTTTAAGTCAGAATCTTAAGTTCTAAATCATTAATATTGCTATTTACGAAATATTTCCAATTGAAATCTGAATTTTTAAGGTTCTGACTAAATACAGTTAATCACAGAACACTTAAAATAAAGATTACTCTGCTATAAATAAAAAACTGTTATAAATTAATCCCATGGCAGCAATAACATCAGTGGACAAACGAACCGTTAAAAAAATTAAATCAAATATCATAACGTGTGTGAAGAGAAAATCTGAACAACAAAGATCCACAGAAGTCGAAGTGAGCTCAATTCGGTAACCTACATGTGAGCGAAAACCCTAAGTGGTAGTTAGGTAAGACGATCTCCTGCCATAAGGCTTACAGCAAATTACAATATGTGTGTAGCATTTAGGTAAATATACGTAATACAAAAAGAAAATCAGATAATCACTATTGTGTTAGCAAGACATTTGCTAACCAAGTTAATATCCTATACGGTAGTGAAGGAAGTCGGTATTAATGAATTAAGCAACGTTAAGCATCGGTAATAGATACGATAAAAGATAGTTAACGATTAAAAATTGAAGTACAGGAAGCACGTAGCATTTAGCTAAATGTACGTAATACAAAAAAAAAATCAGACAATCACAGTTGTATTAGCAACACATTTATTTGATAATCAAAATAATATCGTATACGGTAGTGAAGATAGTCGCTATTAGTTTGGGTTAGATCAGATAATGATAAGAAAACCGTATTAGAAACAATAAAAGATAATATACGATTAAAAATCATTTAAAGGTAGTTTTGAAAAAGATAAGGTGTAAGGTATTGTAGGTAAAATAAGCAATCATAGGGCCTACTTATATATCATTATCGTACGTTCGCACCCAAGTGGAATCCACTGGTAGTGGTTGGTGGCTATTCTCTAACTCATTCAGCTACCTGGCTGGCCCCAATGACAGCTTTACTGCTGCGTAGAAGCTGAACGTCACGCCATGTGAGTCAGCATCACTTCACAAAAAGGGTCCCAAACTGGCAGGAATAAACGTGGCGTAACTCTCTAAGCTAGCAAAGGACCAGGTGGAAAAAGTACTCTAGTTAAGTTATAAATAATTTTAACTATCTAATATAGAAACACACAGATATATCATACCTTTTAAAAGGGTAACCTCACTTTACTTAAAGTACATTTACGGGACGATATTGCCGATAATACGAGGGAATATTAATGGCAAAGTGCTTGCCAATTTATATCGTGATAAATTAATACGAATAGTGGACCTGATGGTCAAACATTACAACGATAATATCTCGACTTCGAAACTTGTCTTGTTCTCTACCTACGCGTTCATCGCTAGGAAGAGAAGACCACGTCAGTTCCAAAAAATATCTTCGACATCCATGAAGAGAACGTTCGAAAATGACGTATGGCTACGAGCACTTTGGAACTGTGTCCGCCCATACCGGTTGAGTGCGTTCCAATATTCCAAAGTATGAAATTGTTAATGTTTTAGATTTTAAGATATAAATTCTAAGTTCAGAATAGGTATGTTAGGTTCTAATATAAGGTAAAGGAATATCAACCTCATAAATCTAGCGGTGAAAGGGAAGAAATTATATTGCTGGGTTTGGTAGCATTTACAATGCCTGTAGCATACATAGGCTCATCAAATGCTATTATCGATATGCTATTTTTTCAGATGAATAAAATACTTTGCCCTTTTTCAATTTTAAGTTATTATTGAGCAACCCCGTATTCATTAAAAATGAGAGTATTTTTTGATTTACAACGAATTCTGGTTGTTTCAAGCATATATTTCTGACTAGATAATCAATTATGATTCTGGACATTAATTAAGTGATAATTATTAAACGCATTGTTAAATATCAACAGGCATGCGAAATAGCAAACTAATTAACATCGGCAACAATACAATTTAATAAACAACTATTGGGCAATATGTTGACTATTTTCAAAATGTCATTAGTGGTTCAAAAATATTTATGTGACATTAAACATTGGGAAACGAGAAATTTTGTTTGAAGATGAGGTCTTATGGGCATCTTCTGAAGTTTTTCCATAATATGTAAACAACTGTAATTTGCTTAAACTATGCCAAATGCACATTTGCCTAAGTCGATTATAGTTATCTATGTATCTAGGACAAAAGTGAAGCTTTAAGGAGGCACAGACGAGGCCGTAAAAAATTACGAGTACCTCAAAGCTACTTTTCGGCCATGGTACATAAATTATTTTATTTCATACTGCATTCAAAATTTTCAAATAATATTTATTTAAAAAATCAAACTGTCATGTAACGTTCTTGAAATATCAACTATTATAGTTGGGTATTTTTTCAGTGTCAAAAAACATGGATAAACAAAACGGATAAAGATTGTATAAGAGATCCAGGAAGAAGCAGTAAGAGTAAAAAATAATTTGATGCCGAATAAATCCAGAATTCAATATAAAAAAGAATATGGGTTGTTTAATGAGTGGAGATTGAAAATGTTACTGTTATCAATGAAGATGTTCTTTTAGCCTTTATTTTATGTTCGGCACACATACAAAATGCTATACCATTCAACGAGCAGTGCGTGTGCAGAAAAGATGGTGCACGTTGGACTTGAAGCGATGTAAGTTGTAGTTTTCGGGAAAGAAGTTATTGGGAGTTCCATTCCGGGGCGAGACAGTCCTCGAAACAATGGAGTTCGGCAACAGCGACGTCCTAGGTGTTCGCAACTGAATCGTATATTGAGGAGCAGCCTGTGTCTGACGGGTGTTTCTGTTTGGTACAAATTTGGGCGGAATCAAAAGTGCCAAAACACCTTCTGTAGTAGTATCGATAGTAAAGAGATAGGTCCGCTACTCTTCTTCGATGTTCAAGGCTATCAAGGTATTTAGTCAACTCGGGTCATCCACAAGATGAACTGCTCTCCTTTGAATGAAGTCTAATATCTTGAGCAAGTGTTTGGATCCCGAGCTCCACACATGGGAATAGTGTTCCAGAGATGGTCTTATCTGGGTCTTATAAAGTTGATGAGGTGTATACAATTTTTTTGCTCTATAGAGTGCTCCTAGCTTTGGTGCTGTTGCCTTGTCGGTTTTGGTGACGTGACTACGCCAAGACGAGTTGTTTTCTACGTTGATACCTAGCAAGCTTATGAATCAGGACAGAGTCAGTGATTGTTCTATCATTAATAAGGCAGGTCATGCGGTGTTTGCTTTTTTTGAGAAGACAGCTGCTTAAGTCTTTCCTACGTTAAACTGGACATTATTTTCCTCACCCCATTCCACGATGTCGTTCATAATGGCAGCAATCTGATTTTCTCGCTCGCGTTGGGAACGAGCAGCGGATATTGGAGTCCGCGACATGAATGAGGATATAAGAGTGCTGTCGTCTGCAAAGCTGTAAATAGAATTATTTGTACTGTCCAAGAGATCGTTGGTATAGAGCAGGAATAGTGTAGGAGATAATATACGCCCTACAGGCACTCCGGCATTGATTTTAAATTTCTCCGAGAGATGTCCACCAATACCAACTCGGATGCTTCGATCCCTTAAGAAGTTGGAAAGCCCTAGAAGCAGCACGTTATTTTAGGATCCTGGTGCCAATCTAATAAGTATTAAAAGATAAGGGGGCATGAAAAGTTCCACGGTGGCAGAGGGCTATTAGGAGGAAAACCAAACTGATTCTGCAGTGCAAACAGCACAAAGTTGAAGCTACTGCGTCCACGTTGCGACTCATTCGGGTTCCGAAGAACTTTTGTGTGAGAACGAAATGGAAATATCTTCCTTTTAAACTGTCGTTCTGCCTTGTTATCTGGCCAGCCCATCTCTATATCAGTTGTACCACAAGCCACAGTACATCTGTCACTTAGTTCTTCTGCAAATTTCCTCGTTGCGGAGTTTATCCCTTAGAATGATTCCACGCATAACTGTTTCCATTGCTCGCTGGGTGATTTGCAGTTTATTGGCAGATACTTCTTTACATTTCAGATAGTTGGTTTTCTTTCCCAAGCTGAATTGGCCCAAGTAAACATATTAAGAGACAGTTTCTACGGGTTGGTCGGTAACAGTTACCTGGATGACTTCTGTCCTCATAAGCTTTGTTTTGATTAGGTTCATTTCAGGTCCAACTCAGATGATATTAGATGAAGTTCCCCAAGCATGCTTTTAAGCTCTTCACCTGTGTTGGCAATGATTACAATATCGTCTGCAAATCGTAAGTGGCTTAGACCTACTCTGTCGCTATTAATTCCGTTTTCATGTCAGTCAAGTTTTTGAAGACATCCTCCAAAGCAAGAGTAAACAGCTCTGGCGAGATGATATCTCCTTATCTTACTCGTCTCTTGATCGGAATCCTGTCGGTTTTTAAATCATCATCAATTTCTACATGAAAAGAGGCGTTATTATAGATGTCTTTAATAAGGCGCGAGTATCTGGAGTCGATTCTCGCGTTGTTTAGGGATTCCAGAATTCCCCAAGTTTTGACATAGTCAAAAAACTTCCGGTAGTCCACAAATCCGAAATGGAGTGGTAGCTTTTTCAATGAGAGTGTCTGTAGGTGGTCGATCGTGCTAAAGCCCTTGCGAAATGCCGCTTGTTCGACTGGTTGGTACGAGTCCAACTTGTTGGTCAACCGATTCGTTATTATTCTGGTTAGCAATTTGTTTAAATGTAATAACAAGTTGATAAACCCATAATTATCTATGTTGATTCTGTCTCCCTTCTTCCACAATAGGATAACTTCTGCATTTTGCCTCGCGGTTGGAAATTTTCCTTCTGTTAGACATTTATTTAGCAATCTTCTTACATTCTCTACCAGCTTCTCACCTCCCGTTTTAATAATTTCGCTCGTGATTTGGTCCTTATCACCTCGGCTTTTTCTGTTTTTCATTTTATGTAGTGTTGTCTGCAGCTCTGCGATATTTATTTCAGAGACCTCTTGAGACCTTTTGAATTATTTTACTCCGATATTGGCGGCTCTGAACTTTACAGCTCTAGAGGCTTTCGTAGTAGTCTTGAACAGACGTTGCCATTTCGTTACGATTGCTAACCATAATACCCTCTTTATTTTTTATTTGAGTCATTTTTGTCCTTCCATTTGATAGTTTAGATCTAAGAATTTTCATACTTTTATTAGGTTTGTTCTAGCAGCGATTTCAAACGGTTCCAAACCGTACGGAGTTTGCGCATAGCCATATAAGCGACGCTTATATCGTTATGCGCAAACTCCGAACGGTTTGAAACCGTTTGAATTCGCTGCTAGAACAGACCTATTATCTTCAATTGTATTCTTAATAAGCTTTGTATTATGTTCTCTTAAATCTTTACAGATGTTCCTATTTATTTCTTTACTAAGAGTCTTGTAACTCTTGTAGCATTTTCTCGTCCATTTCTCTTCTTGATTTTATTAGGATCTTTGCGTGTGAACTGATTTTGCTCAAGTTTTCCTTTTGTTTAAAGCATATACTTCTTGTTGCGAGGGGGAGAAGTAACAACCTCGTTAAAAAAACCACAGTTTATCTGGCCCAGATGATAGCACTCTGTAAGGGTTTCTGCTAGGATACCGCAAAAAACTGCTGCCTTGTAGTTGGATGTTGGGTCCTCAAAGGCTAAAGGAAGACACCCTCGGTCAAAAATCACCTGGCCATCCTGGTAGGAGGTTGAGACATCAGGTTAACTCTCCGTTACTCGGAAAAAAATAACCAGTTAAAAACTCAACCGACAGCCTTGGAAAGATGGACGGACACCTCTACGACGACATAAACTACGGAAAAGGATAACGAACTTTGGTACATGGAACGTACGTCAGAACAAAAAAAAAGAGAACTGATCTCCCCCATCATCACCAAAATATGGGATGAGTACTTTGGTAAACTGTTGAAGGAGAACCGACGAGATTTCACTGAAAGCGAAGAGTCAAACAGAGTATACGTTTGGGCATCAGTCGGCATCACCGATCAGGATCAGTGTAAAGGAAGTATCGGCTGTATGAAGGGCCCTGAAAAACAAGAAGGCACCAGGACCTGGTAATGTCCCCGCAGAACTGATCAAATGTGGACCTCACAAGCTATACGAACATCTACGAGACTCTTTCAAAACTGCATTAAAGATGTACCAGAAGAATGGAAATTATCGTTTCTTACTCCTATACACAAAAAGAACAATAAAGAAAATTGCGATAACTATCGAGGTATTGCAGTAACAAGCACAACTAGCCGAATTTACGGAAATATCTTAAAAAACAGAATAGAGTGCGAGTATGCAGACAGCGAAGCAGAAGAACAAGCAGGCTTCTGCGCAGGAAGATCTACGGTCGACCACCTGTTCTGCATTACCCAGCTAGTAGAGAAAATGTCGGCTTGTAACGGAATATATGCTTATTCCGCTACACTAAAATTTCAGTTCAATTACGAATGATTTTCGATATTTGGGATTTAAGTTGCCAGTGACATCTATTCACGAATGGGTTTATTTCGTGTGGTACGCTATTTTATACCTGCAATTCATGAATTTAATTTACTATAGATTACTATATTTAATATTGGGTATTTCTATGGCTTGACACTGCGTGGTCTATAGTGGTTTATGATATAAATTGGCCAATAATACATCGACAAGCATATTTTGTTCAGCGTCTTGAATTTTGAAAGCGAGATCGTTTATCTTGTGTTGAGACGTTTGACGGATAAGTGCCAATTTTTAATCTTGAAATATTTAATTCTTCTTGCAGTTTATTTAACTAATTCTTTCATTTTTAAATACATAATTAATATTTGTTTATGATTCGTTTAGTCTTATTCGACTTAAGCAAGAGTTTGCATTGTTATATTCCATTTTTAAGTAGCTTTCATCTTCAATAATGTTTAGTCATTGTCGTGACGTTTGGGTAATAATACCGATTTATTGGTGAATATTTGCGTCTCTCATCAATCAAATGCATGTAATTCGAAAGAGGCTTAGTTCAAATTTACGGAGAACGTAATTATTTCATCGTTTAGTGGTCACGCATATTATTTTACGTTTTTCCATTCAAATTGAACAGTATTATTTGGGTAAATTCTCGGAGTAAATTCTATACATTCCTGCAAAGGTAGAAAATTGAATTTTCAGTAGAATTTCTCGTAATTTTTCCTCATAGTATTGCTCGTTTTAATATTTTTTTCTTTTCAGGCTCATTTAATTAAATTTTCAATTTATTTGGTACATCAAGTATATGATTATTAGCACTTGCTCTGTCTAGTCCCAATCCTGATCTACTGAAACTATTTTGCATTTATGAGTGGTTAATCTCACATGTGTAAATTAGGTTATCTTTTATCTAAATTTCTATCTCGATGCGAGATAGTGATTAATTTATCTTTATTTTTAATTGAATTGAGGCGCAATTGCGCTCAATTTTCATTTATGTGCCAAGGGCCGAAACAAAAGTAAAAGCATTTACTTATTTTGAGTTATAAGACTCGTTATTAGAGGTTGTACCTCTATTTTTCCATTTATTATCAAATTCAAGTTATCTATTATTTAGATTTACAGAGAGTCGCTGAATTGGAACGTTATTTCATTATTTTCTTTTGAATTTTAAATTTCAGTCATTATTTTCTTTTGAATTTCATAGTTTAAAGTAAAGAAAAGGATATCTTGAGTAACAGTAGTTATTTATAATTTTTACTCAACTTAACATTGTAGTTCAAGTTTCTGATTATATCTGCTTTAACCAGTAACTTTTAAATTTGTTGATTGCTTCCTCATGTGTTTAACAGTGTCACTGATGTTCACATGATATTTCCCTGAATATTACTTAATTAGCAATATACATTGGTCTAAGATTAGTTTATTTCGCTGTAACAAACGAGTCGAGGGGAGCCAATATTTCGTGAACCAATAAGTCCTCAATAAAACCCAACCGATACTATCTTGGGAACAGGCAGAAGCGGTTCGAGTGGAGGTCCCAATACGATCGCATGGTTACAGAATAATTTGACGAAGCTAAGTATCAGTCAGTCAGAAGATAATCATATTGCAAAGACCAACTGTATATTTTTTTTAAATCTGTCACAATTAAGTTTTTAAATATTTCACATTAATTTTAATTTTCAATACTAAGTCAATAATTTCACCAATTATATTTCTAATTTAATTTTATAGTTAATATATAACTTGTTTTTTAATTTATTTCTTTAATTTATCGCAGGATAGAGGTCTGTGATGAGACATTGCGAATTATAAGACCACATTTCTGATATTTTTATCTTTATAGTTATTTATATTTAAGTATTCATATTCAGTTCGCATTGTCTCTAGGAACTCTGGCGCCCAAACAAATTTCAGCTAATAAAAGAGACGACCTACTCCCTGAAAAAAATAAAAACGAGTCTCATGCATTTGAACAACTAGTATTTCATTACAAAATGGCGAACAATGTCATACTTGATTAATTAATTAATATTTAACTAGCTTTCGGCCGGGAAGTAGGTACATCTTTTTTTCGTGGACTTAAAAAAGGCGTATGACAGCATACCATTATAAAAACTCTGGGAGGCATTAAAAAGGACAAACCTGAACGCCAACGTAATAAAGTTAGTAAAAGAACTGTATAGAAACTGCCACATCAAAGTCAAAGCCGGCAACGAAATGTCCAATGGATTTGCACCAAGCAAAGGCCTCAAATAAGGTTGCTGCTTATCACCCCCTCTATTTAAGATATATCTGGAACAAGCACTAAGGATATGGAAGCAGAAATGCAAAAATATGTGTATCCCTCTAAATAACACCAACCTATATACACTCAGTTTCGCAGACGATCAGGTTATAATGGCACAAGACGACGATGACATAGAGTATATGACTCGAAAGCTTATTGAAGAATACAAGAGATGGGGGCTAGAAGTTAACATCTCAAAAAGAGAATATGTGTGTGTTGGGGGAGTACAACGGGATCTGATCCTGGAGGACAAAATATCAAATCCTGCCAACCTTACAAGAACCTAGGAACACAGATCTCAGATAGCGGAACTCTAGACCTCACGATTAAAGACAAGACCATCAAAGGCAGAAAAGCTATTTCTATGCTGAAGAGGATTTTGTGTGATCAGAAAATCACAAGGCAATACCATCGTAAAAAGTATAATAATGTATAGCTGTGAAGTTAGGCAACTAAAAGAAAAGAATACAATACCACTGGAGGCAACGGAGATGGACTTTACAAGAAGAGCAGCGAGAAAATGAAAAATTGAAAAAATCACCAATGAAACAATTCGAGCAACCGTGAAGGTGGCATGAGGCAACTTAAGTGGTACGGACATGTGTGCAAAGAATGGAGGAACAACGACTTCCTAAACAAATACTTATCTGGGCCTCAGCAGGTGTTCCTTTTTCCATCAGGAAGAAGGAAAAAAGAAAGCCGAGGAGGAGCTGGAGAGAAGGCATAGACAAAGAAATGAGAGACAGCACTAGAGGAGGACTTATGAAATGACCGAGATTAATGGCGATTGGGAATCGGAAGACGTCGAAGAACTTTTCTAAACCCGATTTTGTTTAAAGCATATACTCCTTGTTGCGACTTGAATACTGTTGGAGATATTACTGCAGTATTCATATATTTCTAGTATGGGTGCTGATGGTTCACCCAGTTTAGAATCTAAAATATGTTGAAAATAGCTTTGTTAAGGCTTAGAGCCTCAACGGTTGGGTATTTTTGTTGCTGTAACTTCCTCTCGGATCTTATATTTATTTTTATAGTGGCTCGGACTATACGGAGCGTGGTCTCTGCCAGTGTCAATATGTAGTCAATTTCATTTTTAGCTGTACCGCCTTCCAAGTCCATCTTCTCTGTAAAGGCCTTCGAAAAAAGGAATTCATGAAGTACAGATTTTATGAAATATTTAATAAAAATTAATAACTCTTATTGAAAATATTTAAACGTTTCTCGAATTCTTCTGATATTTTCTACCTTTTCATTTATTAAATGCCTATGTTTAATTCCCCGCAGAACTGATCAAATATGGACCTCACAAGCTATACGAGCATCTACGAGACGATTTCAAAACTGCATTAATAATGAGGATGTACCAGAAGAATGGAAATTATCGTTTCTTACTCCTACACACAAAAAGGGCAATAGGACTGTTCCTGGAGGACGGATAAGATTTGGAGACTATTTTATTACGTTTTTGACCACGAAATAGTCTGTATTTTTTGAATTTTCAAGTAGGAGTTGCTTCTAAACCATTACCAGTACCATTAAGTGAGATTTTCTAAGAAAATTATAGAAGAATGATGTGTTTTAATATAGGAAACTTTTCTACACAAATAAATTTGTAATTATCAAAAAGGTTCAATTTTAGAAATATAAATTTAACTTTTTTACTTCCAAAATTCCTAAGTCCTAGGGCTATTACTTTATTTTCTTTATAGCCCTAGTTTCATTTTTCGTCCTAAAAATTATTCAACAAAAATGCATTATTATTGCACAATATGAAGTAAATTAAATTTTTTTCATCTAATGACAAATTCTGATGGTTTGATGTAGGGAAACTACTTTAACTTTTTTTATTTTAAGCTTTTTTCTAACTTTCAAAAGTAGTAATGTAAAAGTGCTTCAAAATACAGAAAAAAGTAACGCATTACCCCAAAATAACGGATTACTTTGAGAATAGCGCGTTACTTTTATAGCTTTACGATATTTTAAGGAAGTAACGATCTTCAATTACTTTATACTCAGTCCAAAAGTAACGAAGTTACCAAGTAAAGCATTAAGCTTTCGTTACTGCCAACTCCAGATACAGGCTAAATTTTTACCATTCACTAGTGGGTAGTAAATTAACTTTTGCAATAAAGAAGTTGAAAAATGGAAAAAGGTAAAACTCCTAAACAGCTAAATGACTGCTATAACATCATGATTGAATTTGCTCATATTATCAGTAATTCCGGGATATATCACATACACATTGTAAACAATATTTTGAGAAACAACATCATTTTCATCTATTGTTCGTATATCTGATATTTAATACGGTTCAATGTCTTGACTTTGATTTTGCAAAGGCACAAATGCCAATGCGCCGCGACGCCGCATATTATCTATTAAGTAAATGTAAGGCAGAATTCCTTGCCTACGTACAAAGTGGTTTTCACTTCTGAGTTTGTAACTTCCAATCTTGCCAGCCAGTATACGAACACCGGAAATATAATATTACATCCAGCTTTTCCAGAAATTAATGTCACATAATATTTTGAAAGCAATTGAGTTTAGTAGGTAGGCATACGCAGTAAGCAATATGAAATATTCTTATTTATTATCGTCCATATTAAAAATATATCCGCGTTTTAACTTGAAAATTATCGTAAACAATCATTGCCGAAACATAAAATACCCACGTCCTCCCAACGTATTATGTTCAGAGCTGTACAATATTATACGCAACAATCACTTTCGAAACGTACCCCGTCTCAAATCGAGCAGCCCAGGTGTGCAAAAATCTCGACACATTCCAGTGGACCATCTCTAATCATCCTTCGGGAATTCAAGCGGTCCATGATTAAACGTTTTCCAATGCTTTTATGGTCGACTGTTTTGTACAGAGTCTATTGTTCATGTCCTGGGACCCTTCGACGTTCACGTGCATACTAAGGGTAAATGTGAGTTTAAAATTTATAAAACGTGTTGAAGGTAGGTAGCTATTGGTTTGGAACCGATGTCGTCTAAAATTATTTTAACTGCTCTCTAATCTGATCGAGACACTAATAAAAAATATAAATCTCATTTCTAAAGAGGCTCACACAATTTTCTGCCAACAATTAGGCAATAAAATATTTTATGAGATAATATTATAATATTAATATTACAAAATACAAGTATTTTTTTGTGTTCTGTATTCAGAAAGTAGATTTTTCAAACGCAAAATCCAAAAAATCGCCAATTCGGTATTTTCAATCGTATCGTTTCGATATTTTGGTTTGTTGTACTCATAACCAATACCGTTAGTGTTTGTCGTGTGACGTCATCGATTTAGGCCGTGCAATTTTAATTATATAAGGGGATATATACACTGATATTTATGAAAACTGTCAATAGTTAAATTATTTTAAAAACGCTAGCTATACGACAGACTTCTTGACAAATCACAAAAGTTATGTTTGCGTTTTGGTTTAATACTAGGTGTAGTATTAAATGCAGGCTCTCAACTCCCCTACACCTTCGCGAAAATTCAGGATATGTATTTAGGTATATTTATTGCAGATAAATACATGTACTGCTGCTAAAAACAGTCCAAAGAATAGAGGACAGTATACGCGACTGTCAAATGAAACAAAAAAAGGGCCAACAGGAATGCAGAAAAAAGCTGAAGTTGGCGCAAGAGAATATGAATAAGGTTAAAGAAAAACTGAAAGCAATAGAGCAAAAATTTTGGACTATTAAAAAGTTTTCGAAGATGATGTGATGTTGACAAAAATTAAAAAACCTACAGTCAAAGCAGGAAAGTTCCCTCACCTCCAACGAATTGGAGTAAGTATTATTCCAGGTGATCTGGTGAGTTTCAAATCTTTATTTTTTTCTAGCATGTTCATTATTTCGATGAATTGATCTATAGTGGATACATCATATCCTTGAACCACACTTTGATCAGCGGTCCTCTTAACCAGCCCCCCAACACCGTCAGCCACCTTTTGCCATGACCACTCTCTGAGAAATTCCAGGATGCCTTTTTAAAATAGAATTACTTACAAAAATATGTAAATAAATAAAAATTCTTTTTATTCCGATATTGAGTTGTCGGGCCATCGCTCATTAGATGCAAGGTACCTACTAACTTCTGGATAGCAGTTTCTAATTTCACAAATAATTGGGTCAATATATGCCCATATAGTACTAGGATCGTGCCTAAGACATTTTGAGACGGTGCAAAATGTCTAGCATTTTGGGGTTCCATTTTTCTTGTAATTGTAATAGTAGTAAACATAATTGGATTTTAGAGGCCCCAAAATGAACGCTTTGTACTTCAGCAGCGTATTTTAAATTGTAATTTTCCGAAAAGTCAATTATTATAAATACTTACAGAGAGAAACTCTATAAAACATTAACTAGTTCTTCAACTGTTGATCTAACTCGTTGCTTCGAAGTTATTTTTATTGTCTTGGAATTTCCTTTAATAACTCTAGACCCCAAAGTAGTTTGCCACTGATAATAGTGTACAGTAGAGATAGAATCGAGTTTGTCAAAAGATAATAGAATATTTCTAGACTTACAAACATTACATTGTCTATACATGCGGCTCTGCGAATTGATATTGCAACAAACAAATTCTGATAGCTTCGAAAGGAATTTTACAGCAACTATATTATACTGACCAAAAGTCTGAAGCAAAAAATTATAATTTGCATGTTTTACACATAAACATGTGTCTCGTTCGAATAACTTTGGAGAAACTATCCAAAATGATTTCAGACGCGTAAAAGTAGTATAAGAAATTTTTACTGGACTTTCATTCTTGAACTTCTTATGAATATTAAGTGGACTGTCAGTCAATATCCGTTTTTGTTTCTTGATTCCATTTCTAGAAATTACATCTTTTTTCCCTGAGCCTGTATTGAGAATCTTCTTCAAGAAATATTTGACCTGCATGTTTAAATTTTTTCGAAACAGAATATCTTTTTCTTTGAGGCATAACAACCCTTTTTAAGAAAAGAAACATTTTCTCTGGTGGTAGCTTGAAGCTAAATTTTTTGTAGCGCCCATAAGTTTATATTTCTTTATCAGCTGACCTGAAACACAGGAAGATATGAGTTTTTTTTGTTGAGAAGTCGAACAAATCTCTCTATTTATTTCTATCTGCTTTGTTAGAACTTCTCCTATAAGTAACTTCTTTTTAATCTCCTTAGTATCTCCCCTTCTTATGACATCTTGAACAATTTTTGATGGTGTATTAGACTTTATTTTATTCTTTAGTCTATAGTACTTTTTCTTCCATTTGTCAGTCGCATATTTTGGTGTCTGATGCTGCTCTCGCTCTTTTGAAAGCAAACGGATAGTTCTTGATCTCGTAGAAACGACTTTTTTTCTACCCTGTTTAGTTTTAAGACTTATAGATATACTATTTTGAACAGGTGTATCGTCATTAGCTATATTGGATTTATTTTTAAGGTAATATGTATGGTTATTTTTCCTCCACTTCTTTCTCTGGATACTTTGTTCACGATGAGCCCGGCTTTAATGTTCCATCTTGCTTTCTCTTCTGATATCGTTCACGTTCTTTTGCTTTCTCCATGTTGTGGGTGTTATCTCTTCTTGGCGTTTCTCGTTTTCTCTCCAATTATTTTTCTTGACTACTGAATGGTTATTCCTTTTCATATCAACCATTTTGTGTTTCTTTAATGTGTTTTTCTGCCTTTCTGCTTCCTTCCGTCTTTTTGAAGCAGCTTCTTTCATGCCCGATAACTTATTTTTTAAAATACGTAGTTTCTCTGCGTTTGAATCTCAACATATATCTACCACTACTGTGGCTTTCGATGGGAAATTTTGTAATGACATGTTGAACTAAAAATGGTCTATAAAGACATTCATTATGACTTTTACGCTATATACTTGCTTTGTAAACATGCCTAAGATCCTCTTATACAGACAAATGATATCTTTATAGATGCTTAATAAAGATTATTTAAACGCTTATATGCCATTTAGAGGGACAGATTACATGTTTAAGCAAAATGGCGTCGTGAAATACCACTACACAGGATGTTAAGATTTTTTGTCTTTCAACGCTTCTATAGAGAGTATATTTAGTGTTTTAGTTGTGTTCCACTTAATAATTTGCTGTCAAGATGATTAAAAATGGCAACTTTAAGAAATGGAAAAACTGAAGAAATCTGGACATTTTACATAGGATGGCGCTTTATATCCGAATTGCTTTAAAAATTATTTATAAGTGCTTCATTTATGACTATATGGAGTTATTGCCGAATCTCAGATTACCAATTTGTTTAAATTATATTTTGGTTCTTTAATTTAGTTCTTTAAGCGGTTTAGGAACGTAATTTGAGAGCTGCTATAAAGTAGCTTTTTAATTGTTCTATAAAGACATTCATTATGACTTTTAAGCTATATACTTGCTTTGTAAACATGCCTAAGATCTTCTTATACAGACAAGTGATATCTTTATAGATGCTTTATAAGGATTATTTAAACGCTTATATGCCATTTAAAGGGACAGATTACCTGTTTAAGCAAAATGGCGTCGTGAAATACCACTACACAGACTGTTAAGAATTTTTGTTAGCGACTCCATATTGTTTACTGAAATCTATTGTTGATAGATGAAACGGCATTTTATTAGAAAACAAAATCGGTTTTTGGTAGTAAATTAATACATTCTATTCATCAAAACTATTAGAATTCATATAAAACACTTGTTTCGGACCAATTTATTAAAAAATAATTGATTTTTATGAAAAAAAAGATGAAAATAATATCTAAAAATTTAGAAAAATGGTCAGTTTTCTAAATTTTGATGGCGAGTAGTAATTTTACGAGGTAGCATATTACATAATTACAATACATTTTTTCTGGCATGTCGTTTTTAGATACTCCCGCCTGCCCTCAATAGCTTTTTATACATAACTCGTTCAAATAATTCCATATCCTGTAGACGCCATTCTGAATGGCTATTCCTACAACCTCTATAATTATCAAAATGTCTGTTTGAGTTTGAGTTTTAGTGGAGTAGGAGATATTCCTGTAGCCATTTTGCAATATAGAAGATATAATGAGGCGGTAACTCTTTCCAAATAATATATAAAAGTTATATAAGGCATATTTAATCGCGTAAATTGCATTTATGTCTTTTTTAAAAAACAGTTACATAAGCGCCATATAATAATACTTACACAGCATTATTGCAACTTAAGAGCAAGTTTAACTTCACTATATGGATGCTTTATATGTTCTTTATAATGGTGATGGTAAGCGCTATACTTACTTCAAGAAGTTATATAGTGGCTTTATATTAGGCGTATTATAGAATACTTTTTTTGAAGCATTTAGTTACACTTTTATATAATAGCTGAGTAAAGGGGTCCCTTTACGAAAAATAGCAGCCATATAAGTAATATATAATTGATTATCTTACCTTTTGTAGCATCGTTTTACTCTATAAACTAGTGATATAAACGTTTCTTTAACCTTTATAAATCTTTTTTGGTTACTTGGGTACCGTCACGCTTCAAAATGTTTAGATTTGTGACATTGTGACGGTAATGTGCGTGACGGTGATGTTAAACCATCATTTTAATAATTATTCTGTAAAATCGCCATGAGATTAGACGAAAGTGAGGTTAGAAAATCCCATCCTAGCTGTGTTGGATATTTGTAATTCACTTATTTTTTTAAGGCCAAATATCAAGGTTTAAAAACTATACCTACTACGGGACAGTAATGTTAAGGGAAAACATATTTTTGCTAAACTTACCCAGGTATTTACGAAAAACTGGAGAAAACACTCAAATTATCAGCTGCCGACTATTTCGCCTGTGCACAGAATGTGAAACAACTAGGGATCGGCAAGACAAGAAATTTTGTCTTGACAAGCAATTTCTTGTCTTGTCTTGAAGTATTTTCAAGAAATAAAAAAAAATCTTGTCTTGACCATTTCTTGAGAGTTGGTGTCTTGTCTTGACTCAAGAAATCTTGAAAATTTTTAGACATCTTGACAAAAGGATAACCCCCGTTTAAATAGTATATTTCATTACCAGTCCGGAAACAAGGCTTTTCCGGTGCGCGCACGACAGTTTCTGGTGTGAGGCGTAGCCGAACACCGGAAGTCGTGCAAGTACAGGAAAAGCTGTTTCTGGACGTGTAATGAACGATATTTTTCATAATACCTCTCTGAAATCAAGACATAAACATAAAATTATTATAATTTTACGTATCCAAAATCATGTCATATTACATTTTGTGTTCAAATGAAAGCAAACTTCAAACTTGAAAGACAAGCAAGACAGGTATTTATCTAATATTCATCAAGCGTTCCTATGGAAATGTGTTTGTATGCTTTGTTGTAATTGAATATGCAGCTAATTTTGAAGTATTTGTGACAAGTAAGGTTAGAATAAATAAAATAATTTTATTTAAAATTTGACTATTGACGCTAAAATGTACTAGATTAATCTTGTAGACTGCATCGCTGCATAATTTTAACCCACTTTATTATACTTTATGCTTATTCTGTGACTAAATAACTGCAAATTTAGCACTTAAAATCAGGGAGCGGAAAAACTTTTCCCGCTCCCTAATTAGGGATCGGGAAAATTTTTCCCGTGCCCGGACCAAAAAGACTTACTTTCTTTGCTCTACTGAGACGTCGAAAATGATAGTTTTCAGAGAGGTATTGTGAAAAGTGTTTTTTTGATACCTTGGGAAGAGGGGAACCCCTGTTTAAAAGTCGGGATGAGATTGGTTGATATGATGTTTATGCTTTATGCTTGGAGTCGCGGGTCCGCGGTGAAGATAGTGTTGTTTTACAGTTTGTTGCTTCATATGTGTTAACAAATTAATTTTTTTCTTAATTTAAAAAATTTTACGTAAATTCAAAATTTCTATACGCCACTGAAGTAGATCCACGTAGCAAAGTTCTTTTTATCTAAGGTCATAACATATACAAAAATGATAAAAAAATCCTTTGCAAATAAAAAGTCATTAAGCATTAAAAAATTGTCCAATTTAATTTTGCCCACGAGACATAGTTTTTACCAAAATTAAAATATCAATTTTAATTTTATTTGTATTGACCTGATTTTTTAATAGTCAATATTCCGACCCCTTTCAAATGTTTTTGCCAATTTTTACATATTTGTTTGATTTGCCGATTGGGCCACTGAAATAGACTCGCGATGCAAAGTACTTTTTGGTCCCAACACCTTAGGCCATAATATATCAAAAAATGACAAAAAGACTTTGAAAATAAAAAGTTATTTTTTGCATAATAACTTTTTTATCCTACCATGAAAAGTGTTGCAGTGCTTTGTTTTTTTTTTATTCAATAAACTAGCAAAGAAATGAGTTTTTTTTATTTATATATTTTCAAGAAATTTAAAGATTTTCTTGGTTTCTTTCCAAGAAATCTTGGACTTGAGAAGTAATTTCTTGTCTTGTCTTGAAAAACAAGGATCATTTCTTGTCTTGAAATCAAGACAAAATCAAGAAGTTGTCAAGAAAATGACGACCCCTAAAAACAACAGAACATGTCGTTCTTTGTCCATCTAACGGTTTATATTTTAACTATATATTGTTGTGACCGTAATAGAATGAAACAGGGGGACATTATAAAAATATTGCGCGGACCAAACTGCAATATTATACACTGTCTTTTTCTGAATTTTCACGTACTAGAGACATCCAAAAATAATATGACGCTAAAAGATGCTGACACAAATAAAGTTTTAAGTTTAAAAAATCGATGCTATTTTCAAACTATAAAATAGATAAGTTTATAGAATTTGTTTAGTGTACTGATAGTTTCATTGCATTTCTTATCAGAGACAATTTATACTAGCACAAACAAATTATATTGAGATCTCTGAGGGCGAGGAAATGTGTGTATTAGCAGAGGGACCGCAATATCAAAAGTTAGTGAAAAGTACCCATAAGTCGAAGGATTTTGACAAGCGAGTGTCAAATGGGTCGCTACACAAAATAATGAACCTCAGCTGTTTGATGATCGTCAGCAATCATAAAGTGAACCTAGATTCTGAATATAACATGTCCCAGAGTTTTAACGAAAAATTACTGCAAGAAAAATGGATCTTTGAAGATGGAATAGCTAAGAAGTTTCCTAGCCAGGATGACATCGATGGGATCAGCAGGGTCACATCAGACTCGCCTATTATCGACGAAGGCCGTGGATCTTTGGGTAGAAAAGCAATCGAATCCCTAAAGGAGATAGAAAGGAACAGACATTTGCATTTGTAACAGCAAGGCTCTCAAGTCATCGAGCAAGAAAGGCAAAGGATGTTAGCACTGAAGCAACATGTCTAGTCAAGAGGAAGTCAAATTTCACTATTCACACTTTCTCTTAATTATTATTACTTAAAATAATAAAAACAATCGATAAAAAGATACTTTAGTAGGTATAATGTAGGTATGCATGATATGCAGTTTCTAATTTCATTTACTTAACATAGTGGTTAAGTGAGTGTTTAGGTATAAAAACTATATATATTATAGAACACAATCCATAAGCTTTCAAAGAAATAAGTCCCAAACTAAATATGTTTAGTTTCAAAAAAAATTGTATAGCATGTATAAGTAGGTATGGCTTACTTCGTTAATAGCTCAGTACGTGAGTATCGAAAAAGGTCTTTTGAGTGCAAAACGTGGGGTTGAAGTTATTTTTAAGTATGTTATTTATGGGTAAACCCTGATCAAATTTCCAAATTTTTGATCTTGAGGAGGTACCGCGCGCACCGCCATCTTGGATTATAGGTACAAGAAAATAGTTTTTTAACATTATCTCCGTAATGGATAATTTTTTGTCAAAATAGGAAGTCAACAAAGTTAAAAAGAATAAAATTTCACACATTTTATGCTTTTACTTTTTTTTTGTAAGTCTAACAGGTGAAGAGTTATACGGGAGCAAAGATACAGTTTAAAAAAAAATGCGTTAAACTCCAAATTTTTCTCATTTTTAAAAAAGTATATACCTAATTCTATTACGCAAAAGCTAACTTATTTTCATCCACCCGAAATAAAGGCATAAAATATGGCTTATATAGTCTTAAAATAACCGTAAGGCGTACTGTGAAATTTACATATTTGTAGTACATACATTTCAATTGGAAAATATAATAATTTAAAGCTCAGCTGTCCGATAACGATGTTTGTTTTAGCTTTAAAACAAAAAGAAGCAGCTCAGAACATTCTCTTCCTTCACGCATTTAGTAGGTGCGACACATCGTTCCTCTTTAATCAATGAAAGCTGAATTTTTTATCGGTTGCTCAGAAAAACTCAACAGCATACTGCTATATGTCACCACTATCTCCAACCATCCCAGATACAGATGATGGCTCCTCTTCTAAAGAATATCTGCTAGAAAGAGAAGAAGAAAATTCTTGCGTAGAACAATTGGCAAAATCTATGGAGCATGTAGAAGAGTTAGTTTCCGAAGAAGAAAACTGTTCGGACGAAGAACAACTGCCAGAAGAAGAAGAAGACGGAAATTATTTCGAAGAATAATTAGCAAAATCTGTGGAACATCTAGAAGAGTTAGTTTCCGTAGAAGAAGAAAGCATTTCGGACGAAGAACAACTAGAACCAGAAACTACAGAGCCACTTGCTTCTACGAGTACTATAGATTTAAACTATACTCTCGTCACACGCAGTGGTCGGGTAGTGAGAAAAACACATTATTATCAGGATTCTCAAAACTAAAGTGAGAACGCCACATGCAACAGCAGCATTGATATCTTTAAACAACATGATGCTACACCAGCATGCAAGCACTGAAGAAGCTGGAGCACAGTTTCTTGTTGCATTTTATGGCGGTGACCTCGAATAAGAAACTTGGTAGAACTTCGATACATTTTCTTCTTTAATCGACTACAAAAAATTAATTTACGGTATCACTCATTTAGAACATACCATCAAGTTCAGCAGTGGTATGGAATCCAAAAACAAAACAGAAGATTTGGTATGGAAATGTGGTGCTAGTAGGGGTTAGTTTTTCTGTCGTGTATACAGGAGAAAAACTCCTGTAGCCACGACAGGAAAACTAACCCCCGAAATATTAAAAATAGTTTCATGACATTATAAAAAAGGGCGTAGGAACATGTAGCTGCAGAAAAGCTATATATGTGCTATAGGTGGATTTGTAATGGTCAGGAATGCGACAATACCTCAGAGGTTTGCATCGAGAGCGATGACGAAGATGAGGACCTGTTCTCAATTATTGAGGATCATATTATTCAAAACACCGATAACAACTAAGAAGACAAAATTCAGGAGGAAGACATAAATCAACTCGGACCATCTAAAAGAAAAAAAAGTAAATGGGGAAATATTAAAAACAATAAGAAGTGAATTAGGCCTATTGGGGAGACCACGTGAAAAACGCACCAATTAGCTTTATCTCATGGTGGTGTGGAAATAAGGTTTACATGTGTGTTACAAAGGGTACTATGTATTGTAGCTATCAATTTCATGAGACACGTTTATAAACGATAGGTAAAAAATAGCATATTTTCTGGAAAGTGTAAAAAATGTACTGTAATTACCAAACAAATTGTTAGAAAAATCTATTAAAACTAAAAAAATAGAGTTTGACGTATTTTTTCCGCCCTTATAATTCTTCACGTTACGCGTACAAGTAAAAATGAAAAACTTTAACTTTGTTAACTTCATATTTTGTCAAAAAATGAACCATTACGGAGATAACGTTAAAAAACTATTTTCTTGTACCTATAATCCAAGATGGCGGCGCGCACGGTACTTCCTCAAGGATTACCCATAATTAACATATTAAAAAATAATTTCTACCCAACCTTTTGCCCTCAAAAAACCCCTGGCTTATAATGTATCGAGTTTTATTTGTTTCTCTGTCTCATATAACTGTCGCACAGAAATATGATAACGCCCACCCTGCCATTTGCCAGTATTTATCAAATCTATCTTCAAGAGGGTCTGCTTGAAATTTCCAATCTTTGGTAGTTAAATGTAGAAAATTTGACCATAAACTACCCAAAATAGTCAAAATGTATGTTTTCCGTGCTCCTCAAATACAGTTTTGTTTATTTCAAGGGCTTTTGACAAATTTAACTCATAAATATTTTTGAGCTTTTCATCTTTACTTGACGTTATTTTGATATTTTTTGATAAATAGCTAACAAGGGCAATTAAAAAAAAATTGCTGTTAGCCATGGTTTTAGTACATTTATTGCAAAAACCTTACCAGTGTTTGAAATTGTTCTTATTATACCACCTTCAGGAAAATGAGATTGACATACTTTACTTTGCACGAAATCTAAAACATAGTACCTATGTTTTAGATTTCGTGCATTATTACTAGTAGATAATTAAATAAATAAATTACGAAATACCACATTATAAAAAGAGGAAAGAACACCTTATGGAAATATGTTTTGTTACAATATTGGAGAAATTGTAATGTAAGAGATACATTCTTTATGTAAGGGCATCCTAATATTCGCTATTATCGTAGTAGTCTGGCAACGTTGCAATCTTTTGCACCTCGATCGCGATCAAGCCCTCCTCCTACATCTTCACTCCAAATTGCAATGGCCTAAATGCAATACGTCACGAGCTAAAATTTTGTGAGCGCTTAGTCCTTTGTAAAGGTGTTATTGTCCTAACCCCTGTCTTTAATGCGTGAAAGTTTATTTGCTCTAGATTATTCGGTTTCTATTAATAAAATATTATGTGGTGAGGCTTGGCGTCAACCAAACTAACTCATCCAGTATAAAAAGCATCATCATTTATAAAGTCTCCTCTTGTAAAATATTTGGAGTAAATTCTCGTCAAGGGATCAGCTTTTCTATATAAAAAAAAAATCTTGTTGAAAAAACATAAAGCCTTCATTTTCTTAACCTACAAATCGATGGTTTTACATTATTATTTATGTTGAAATATAAAGCATAAAGTTGAATCCTGTAAAGATACACAAAAAAACAATTATATTTAAGTAAAATTTTAAATAGTTTCGAATAATTCTTATTTAAGTGTAGTGCAGGTAAGTATTTATTTACACGTTTTTATAATTTTCTTTTAAAAATAATTGTTTATGCAGATTTTCCTTAAATCCATCGAAAACCATTTCTGGGCTTTTTGGTTAAGCTTCATTATTCAAGTACCTTCTACTAGGTGCATTTGTTTTTTGCAGAAACCTGCAGTCCTATGCTTATATTTTTGTAGATTTGATTACCATTACGAATGCCGATCGTTTTGAAACATGGGTATCAATTAGCAAACAAAAAGGAACCATGCAGTTGCTAGCAAAGGTATTTTATTGTTAGGGATAGATACTAAGGACAAACACAATCAACGGATCATGAATAAACTTTTGCAATGCCTCAGTGGCTCCAGGAATTTCTGATCGGTAGCAAAGTGAGTAAGTAATAACTTTACAAAGACGTATCTCCCACCTTTGACAGACGAACGCGGTATCACGGCGACTACAGCCAAGGAAAAAGCAAATATGCTCGCCAAAATGCTTTAATCGCACTCTACCTTAAACGTCTCCCAAGGCAAGGCTCTCCCCACCATATCGAACATCAGCATTACCATGGCAGAAATTAAGTTTCATCACCGTCATGTTCGTAAAAGCCTCAAAGAACTAGATACGCAAAATGCATCAGGACCGGAGGAATACCTGCCATCGTGTTAAAAAAATGCGCCAATGTACTAACACCCATTTTTTACAGACCCTGTCTTACCGAAAAGGGATTTACTCAGCTTCTCGGAAAATCGCTCGCGTGCCACCTGCTCCATTAAAAGGCAAGAAAATCACGTCCTCAAACTATCGCCCGATGGCCGTGCTTTTAATAATTTCCAAAGTTATGGAACGTGCAGTCAATCAGTAACTACTCAAGTACCTCGAGACTAACAGATTAATTAGCGATAAGCAACAACAGGAGATATATTGACCTATATCACTCATATATGGCGTAGGGCAATAATTGAGAACCACGAAGAATCTCGAGCGATTGCGTTGGATATTTCGAAGGCATTCGACAGAGTTTGGCATGACGGATTGCTCAACAAACTGCTGTCCTTCGGACTGCCACCCTCTCTCTGCAGCTGGCTTGCCAGTTTTCTTAAGAACCGATCTCTGTACGTTGCAGTTGATGGACACATCTCAGACACATTCACGATTAACGCGGGCGTGCCTCAGGGCGCAATACTTTCATCGACTGTGTTCCTCATCTAGATTAATGACCTGCTGACCGAAACCACTAATCCAGTTTACAGTTTGCAGAAGCCAATACGGCGAGCCCTGATATCATTATGGCAGGATCATCCATTCCTTCATCCTCGTCAATCGGACTACTGGATGTCTCGGTCAACAGCAATATGTCCTGGCATGACTACGTTGCTAACGTCGCAAAATCAGCCTCGCAGAAGCTTGGTGCGCTATTTCTCAACAAAAAACTGTATACTACGTAGCAGTTGCTCTTGTTCTACAAAGCGCAAATAAGACCATGTTTAGAATATTGCTCACACATCTGGGGTGCCGCACCAAAGCATACGCTCCATAAAGCTGCTGGATTCTATTCAGAAGAGAGCTGTGCGTCTGGTGGAGACCCGGAGTTGACCCGGGATCTGGATGGTCTTGAACACCGCAGGCATGTGGCCGAGATATTCCTGTCTACAGATATTTTTACGGCAGATGTTCCCAGGATTTGACCCGCCTCATCCCGCCCCATCAACGCCTGTCGCGACAGAGGCAAGAGCACACCCATTCGTTGTACAACTGGAAGTACCTAGAACACCACTTTACAAGGACTCCTTTGTCTGGCGCACTGCATCGATGTGGAAGTCAGTCCCGGGACATCTGTTTCCACCAAATTACAACCTACAGCTATTGAAGAACCGTGTCAATCAACATCTCCGCAACACACAGCTCATCAAGTGCTATAGGATCTCCCTTTAGTGTATGTGTCATTGCCATACAAAAATGTAGGTATTGGCAATTATTGGTAAAAGTGGTGATCTCATAAGTAGCCCGTCCTCCTGAGAAAAGAAATTATGTTCTCCTATTCAGGCAACGTTCTAGTAATTTCATTATGCCATCGAACAATAGTATTGTTCTCTCGTTTGGTGCAATATCCTCTTCTAACATGGTTCTAATTATCCTAAACGATACCTTTATAGGAACGTTTGTCTATAGATTTTCAACACCATGACTATCAAGGCGGTCTATTTACCTCAAGATTGACGTCACTATTCTACCAAATATTTGGAGTCTTTCACGGATAATGTGGTGTCATCTTAAAGATGTTTGATTACTATCAGAAGGTAGGAATTTTGCAAGATTGTACATTAGGAAGTTCCTCGAACTGAGGTCTAAGTGGCATGTGGGATTTATAAACATTTGGTAGACCATAAAAATATAGTGGCTTGTTGTGATGTGGAGTCAATTTGTTTCTTACCCTATCCTCAAGGTACCTCTTGAATTTTCGTAGTGTGTTGTAATTTGTTCTTTCATTTATAGTTGTAGAATCTTTGTTTAGCAGGCAGTAATTTCCATTTCTAAATGTATCTCCTAATTTTAGATCATATTCGTGCACGTTCATGACAATGATGGTATTTCCTTTGCCTGCTGGTAAAATCTTAATTAGTAGTTTCACCAGGGCAACATCTTCTTAGAGAAATTCTTGAAAGGCTTCTTTTCTTTTTCCAATTGAGCTCAAGAGCTCACAGCATTTTGCACGAGTATATAAGCTCACCGATCGCTCAAAATTTAACAACCAATAAACAAAATGAGCTGAACAATAAACATAAATGACGTCCGCCGACTGCGTCACCTTCGGTCGGTGTCGTTTTTTGACATTATTATTTTAATAATATTGCAGGAATATTTTGAAAATACCTAAAAAAAGTCAAAACTTCATTAAACTTTAAAGATATTTTTATTTCTCTATACCAAAGTGATTTATGTAGGTAAAAACAAATGGGGTTTGTAGAGAATCTATTGATAATTATAATGATTTTTGCAAAATTTTTAATATTGAATTTTAAAATATTTCAAAAATATGTATCATACAAATGCATATTTTGTGACTAAATGGCATATTTTAAACATCCATATATAATATATAAATTAAAATAAGTTGTGCATATATTTAGAGTGATTCAGAATAAAATATGCTATCCATCTGTAAGGATTGTATTCAAATTATTTGTTTCATTTAATTACTGTTAATCAATAGTTATATAACTTACAAGGCAACCAATTATTAATATAGTCATTCGACAATATCTATTATCTAGAGATTGTGACCCAAAAATAACTACAGGGTTTTCCCTCATATTTTACCACCTACTTAGAGCGTTTATTTTAACAGACATTTAGAAACTTTAAATAAAAAAGTTGTATAGTTTTTCATGGTAACATGGCGGGGCTGATAAATAACCCAAGCAAATCTTTCAAAAATATAAATTTTGTTTTTATAAATGGATCGCATATGGTTCACTTATCGGATAGTACATTCGTTACCGATTCCAAATATACCGGGTCTGGTATCTCTATCTTTAAAACTAACTGGAGAAATTTTATTTTTGAAGGTGGGAAGCGTTTGAAAAAAAACAATAACATTGTCGCAAATATCAAGAAAGGCTGAGTATTTTTTTTCTAGAATACCCTGTATAATCAAATAGTATGTACAACTTTACCAATGTGATTTATGTACAAGTCTAATCGGCAGTAACATCATAACTTTTCATTTACGAAACAAGCTATTTGTATATAAATTGGCCTGACAAAGATGTTTTAAAACTAACATTTTGGCGCAATTGTATTGTAATTTACCAAAATATCAGCAGTTTGGCTAAAACTCTTTTATTGCAATTCATAATTTTACTGTAACATAGGTATACGTATACATATTATATCTAATTAATTTTACGCTCACGACAAGGTATTACCGACACACATAAGGTGATTTTGATGAGCATATTAATGGGCGATTCCTGATGTTTTATTACCTGTGCCTTTTTCAACCTGGTATTCCTAACTACAGAAATTATCAGCATTTTTATGTGCGATCTTTGTACTTTAAAAATCATCCGACAGCTTGTCTACTGAGAGAGATTTAACATCCCTTATTCCACAAATCGATAAGGACCGCATTACCTGTTTTCCAAGAAATGATGCGAGAGGGCTTTTTTTCACCGAAACCTGAAGAATGGACGATTTTCAAAACAATGAATGAGCTTAAAACCCCTCGCGGCGACTTCAAAGCTTTCCAATACATACCATTGGCAGGGTATTAGTATCAAGGCCATAGGGGGTATATATCTCTGTTTTAATGCTTTTCTATGAAGGGTGGAATTAATTTGGATTGGATTTATTCGCCATACTTTTTTAGGTGAAACTAGATTAAATTTTGTTGATATTAAACTGAAAGGCCTAATCGTTATCCCACAAATCACATGTTTACAAAATCCACCTTTTTCCTTCGACAGAGTTCTACCGAAATTAGGCTTATTGACGATTAGGGAATTGTTTTGGGGACGTGATTTCCAAATCATCACATTAACTCGCTACGGAAGTGTTGATGCATGCGTTATTTAATGATACAATTTTTCTGAGATGCTGCCAATTACTTGAATGAATCACCTCGATTCCAATAATTACTCTTTAAAGCCTAGTTCTCAGAGCTTCGACTGTCGCCGGCGACAATCCCCACTCTTTGCCTTTTCATTGTCGAGCGACAGCTGTCACGTCACGATGATGTCAACCATCTGTCATTTTACACAATATCTCCAATGAAAATTAAGTGAAGTTGATTCAAACCAACTACAGCGACAACAAACCGGCGACACTATGGAGGGGGGTAGGGGTTCTGACGTTCCTTGTCTCCTATTGGCCAGAGAGAGTGTAGCTGGCGACAGTCGAAGCTCTGAGAACTAGGCTTAACAGTAAAATAGTTAATAGTTCCTCTTAATATTTAAGAATCTCCGAAATCTGTCACTGGCTACAAATCCATAAATTTATGAAGTTGGAATGGTAAATGCAATAATGATATGAATTAACGTTTTGTAGGTGCAGTTTGGATAATTCAATACGCCTACAGGCTCGCAAGTACAACTATCAATGCAACTTTTATCGAAAAATAAATTCTAGCAAAAATTGGGATATATCACTTTTATGGACAATCGTGGTGAGTCTGTTAAAGTCCATATTCACGACTCAACAAGGAAAGAGTTATTGAAGGAAATGGGCGATGTGCGAAAAAGTGTAAATCACGATATAAAAGTTGGCTGCCAAAGATAAGCCAATTATTAGGAGTAACCCACCAACAGTAAAAAAGTCGATTTCGACTAAGACCGACCATGCAGATAACCATGACACAGTGGTTATTACTTCTCCTAAAGTCATTGCTCCCGCACCTCACATATCCTCCATAAAAGAAGACTGGCATTATTTGGTAGTGTCCAAAATCCCGCCTCCTTATACAGCAAACCAGCTTGCACACTATGCCAAAAAAAAACCATGGAACTACTGACTTTATCCGATGCTTTCCAATGCTGAAGAATAAGGACTGTTCACACTCCGATTTCAAGGTTGAATTGCAGAAAAAAGAGGCACCTACAGCAGCTTAAGGACATAAGTATGTGGCCGCCGGGTACTGAAATAGTCACTGCCAATTCATCTTTAACATCCTTAAAGGTATCACCGCCTGCATCAAGTACTTCGACCACTGGCTATCAACATTTTGTACCAAGCACTTTGGATGGCCGAAGCCTACCACCACGCTCTGACTCAACATCTGTACATATGCCTGGGGGGGTCTGTTGGAGTTGGTTCTGACGGGAAGCTTTGGCTGCCTGTAAGTCTCTTGCGCTGGAAAATTTGGAGGTTGTTATCGAGAGAAGTGCGAAGAGGGTTGGTGGGCTGGATATGGTCCCGATGACTGCGCCTACAGTGCGGCTATCGCGAGATTCGGATTTGGCTAATGGTCGTAATTAGCTGGCTAGACTGAGGGTCCTCTCCATATTAAAGGCTCTTCGGCTATTCCTTGCCTATCTCCATGACTAACCCTGCAGTATGTGTTCTGAACGGAACACCAACACTAGCATCAGATTAGCTCTAGCTTCAGAGGGATTTCCTAGTAACGTGGACTCTTTGCGTAAGTTGTATTATCGATTCCATGACGCCTACGGTGTTGGTTCAGCGGATCTCTCTGCCTTCAAGTCTTTCCTTTCATCACAAAAACTCCAACACCTTCAGAAAGTTAGAGAAAGTCACAGCAATTATTTTTCGACTGGCTCTCCGGTTAGAGGAGGGAATCTTTAGGTAGATTGACGTAAACAAAGGATCAAGCATCCTTTCAAAAATTGGATGATGGCAGCTTAGTGTTTTTCTTATTAATATTTAGTCCTAATGACACAAAACAGATCGATTATTTCTTTTATTAGAAGAGCTTAATTTTCTAGAAATCCTTGCCATTACTGAACATTGGTTAAATGTTGATGAGCTTGTGTTTGTCAAAAGTATACTACAGTAACTAGATTTAATAGAAGTAATTTATCTCATGGAGATACTATGATAATGTCTACTAACAACGACTTTTCGGCAGTAATTAAGTTCGATAATTTATTGTCTGAGAAAGTATTTGAATTTTCCACCGTCATAATGACTTTGTTAAAAACTTGATTTTTGACCGAAATCCTTCCGATTTTCCTTTTAGAAACGCAATTAAATGGACGTATTTACTAATAGCCGTATTTTTCTACACTGACATAACTGAACGTAGCAAAGAATAATATACCCAAAAGGACGAAGGCTTGCTATCTTTTAAAAACTGCTCAAAATATGCCAGGGGAATCTTTTCATTGCTGCTATTCTTGATTTCTTTTCCTATACACCAATTTTGGCTTTTCGGGAGGTAGGGAATCGACAACGTTTTGCGCAATGCCTTCAATATCCAAAGATAAAATTGTTGAAGTTTATATAATCAGATGTAAATATAACTTATGAAGTTTAAGCTTTTGACTAAATTGACTAGCAATGTGAACGAAAATTAATGTGAACGATAAAAAAAGAATTTAATTATTACAGATAGTTGGTCTTTACAAAAAAAAACCCTCCTTGGACGTTTTGGTACTTAACTTCGTTCAGTTATCTGCAACCATGCGATCGGTTGGGGCCTCCACTGGAACCTCTTCCGCCTGTACCTAAGCTCACCCGCTATAGGCTTATCCAGGTCTTACTGGTAATCCTAGTGATGATTCCCACCTGGTTGTAGGTAGTTGACGTCTCGGAGAAGTTGTAACATAAAAAAGAAATAGACAAATTTTAGACCAACTTATACTGCTAACCAACTAATTATTCAGGAAAGAATCCTGTGGACCTCAGTTCGACATAGGAGGTATTAACCGACAATTTGAAAATTTACTGGTTACAGCAGATATAATCAGAACTTAAATTACAATTTTAAGTTAAGCAAAAATTACAGATAACTATGGTTAAGCAACACCATAAATAATTACTGTTACTCAAGATATTTCATTTCTTTACTTTAAGATATGAAATTGAAAAGAAATTATGATTGAAATTTAAAAGTCAAAAGAAAATTATGAAACTTGTCCAAACAGTGGCTCTCGGCAAATTTAAAAAAAAGATAACGTGATTTTTATGATAAATAGAAAAATCGAGGTACAACCTCTC
>MU183047.1:236294-281018 GCA_016904865.1 Pissodes strobi | reverse complement strand
CACGTTAAAACCAATATAACCGGACCGGCTAAAATCCGTATCGTCTGAAAGAGGCGTTAGGGGCTCTGTATCTCCGTTAAGCGGCACTTTAGAAATTTTTCTATGACAAATCAGGGATATTTTGACCTTCGTTATACGCTCCAAAGAGTATGTCAGATACTTACTGAATATCCTGTATGTAAAATGATCAGAAATCATTGTCTTTGAATGTCGCAAGCGAAAAAATCAATTTTCATTTGTCAATATCTCGGAAACAGTTAGTTGATTTCCGTATACGCCTTGGCCAAGACAAATAATGAAACATTTTAATTTTAATTTAATGGTTCAACAAACTTTTATCATCTACTTATTTTTAAATGACACTTTAAATGCAGTCCTATACTTAAATTGCCTCCCAATGTTAAAACAAACAACGCACCAAAATAGATACCTGCATTATGTAGATACATGTAGCACTATATCCTTAACAGTGGAATAAATTTACCACAAATAAATATGTTCCAAGGCTTTGTTCAAACAAATTTATCTAAATTAGCTCTATACTTTCCAGGTAACATCGTAAAAGTACGGGCAATTACATAAAGAACACAAATTCCTTGGTATAATTTAGATAGCAACATTGAATTATGTATGGGTGCCTTTTTAGAGCGATGCCGTATAAACAAACTGGTTTTCTGTGCCTCTAGTGATTAAGATTTATACGATTAAGAATGCATACGATACTGGGATTCTTTTTAAAGTCTAGATATTTAGAAGTATCGATGGTATAGAAACATCGATACCTTTGGCTCGATATTTTTACTTTCATATCGATATGGCATTTTTGCTGCTTTTAAAAACTAGAAAAATAGAAACGTTTATTCTAATTAAGCTTACCTCTTTCTGTATATACATACGTTTTTATTCTCATCAGTGTGTTAAGATGTGTTTTATCAGTGGTGAGTTGCGATGAACATGGCGTCATCAAAATTCACCATAAATGACTGAAGAATTACAATAACAGAAGAAAATTTTTGATGAATTTTTCGTTACTTGACTAATAACAACATTTTCAAAGGTACGTTTCAGTCTTTTAATTATTTGTTTTTATGCTGCATTAGTTTTATAACTAAATTTTAAGTTTTTGATAAAGCCATAAAGAAACTCGTGCTGTGATTTCATGAATTTTGAGGTTAAATCGCCACACTACTAGTGAAATCAATCGATTTACAGCAGATCAGATTAAAACACGAAATTTGCGTTTCCAATTAATCCACGAGTACTTCGGTGAGAATTAAGATACGCGTATTACCGTTGGCTGAGTATCAGTCAACGGTATTACTGTGTAGATAAAAATGAATTCAACACAGATATTTCAGGTATCGATAAAGATATCAAGTTATTCACATGTCGATAGTTTTTTTAGGTTGTGCATCTTTATATACAATTTATATTTTAAGTTGAGTATTTAAGGCGGAATATGCCATATTCCATTGTTGTAATTACGTCAAACGAAATTAACTTAAGGTGTTTATACATTGGATTGTTTTTATTTAATATCCACTATTTTAGCCAGTTAACATTTGTTAATTAACAGAATAGAAGCATAGCCTTCACCTCACTGTTTATTTTAAGACCTGCAGGAATACGAGTACATGGTGTTAATTAAGTCTGGGTGAGATGAGTAAAAGAAAACGAAATTAACATCAACTTCGGAGAAGAATAAAAGAATAATGAAAAAGAAACATGGGCAAGTAATCAAAGGAGTATCTGATTGTTTTGCCTACACCTCATATTAAAAATAAAAAGCGTATCGCTAGCGATTGTCGTCCAAGTCTATACACTTATAACAACATACGATGATTGATTTATTGAAAATTTCCATGAAGACATCAACATGAAAAATAAAACGTTTCTAACCAATTAAGTCGTTACTTGGCTGAGCTTCAATGGAATTAAATTAATTAAAATGAGCATATCTTATCATCTGAAAATCTGCAGTTTTACAGCAGATAGTGATCATAGTATATAACAACAAAATCATCACACAATCCGATATATTGTTTAAAATAGCATAATAAAGTGCAGGAAAAGATAAAAAAAGAAAATATGTATGCATATATAAAACAGATAGCTTATGGAAAATATAAAAACTGTTAAAAAATGAGGGAAAAGGATCTATAGTATAAACGTATATTTACAAAACTATAAGGAAAAAGGGAAGACAAACTGAAAATTTATGAAGCAAACGTTGGAGGAATTGTAGAAAATAATGGAAACGTGAAATATCTAAGATCGAAATTGCGATAGTTTGAGTTAAATAAAATTAAAGACAACCATGGCGTAGAAACAAACGATAAGATCGAAATGGTAATAATCACATGTACCAGTTAACAAACAAACCAAGCTTAATTATTGTAGTATAACATAACTGGGTTTCGAGCCGGGTTCGTTCAACAAGTTGAATGAGATAAGTTCTGCTTGGTCTTTCTTTTGCCAATGAACGTCAAAACAGATTACTAAAACGGACTTTTATCTACAATACCGAAACAGAATTATTTCACTCCACGCGTGTTTCGCTAACCATGTTAGCATCATCAGGAGATGATTAAAATTATAAATGTGATGATTAAAACGCGCCTCGAGTGCAATAATTCTGTTACGGTATTGTGGATAAAACTCCGTTTTTAATGCATTTTGCCGAAGGTTCCAAACCTCAACCAACATAGATGGTCAAAACAGATTGTAACTGTACCTTGCACATTTTTACTTACCAAGAATGCGACCGACTTTAATAAAAATTAGGGAAACTTGACGAATAGGTGTGGTATGTAAAGGAAACCACAAATTTGTAATATACCTACTTTATTAATTAGAGATATCACGTGCAATACTCCGCCTGGAATTCACGAGGGAAAAGGGTGTGACAGAGAAAACCTCGATCACAATTCCAAAAACTAAACCACGCTGCGCCACCCTGTATAATAAAAATTAAATTACCCTCTCCGTGCTAACATTTGTCATTCCAGACTTGTGACGATACATTTAAAACAGAAGAGTTTGGTATGTTAGCCAGACACCGCCAGCAGCATACCCGGGAAACTGTTATGGGCATGACAGATCCTTGACAATAATTCACACACAGGTCGCAGAAGGGCGCTATACGCATTATTTTAAACTGAGCATGCGCTAAAAACCATGGACTGACAAGGACGAAGGAAGACGGAAGACGCCATTATTATTATTACTTCTTTCGTGTTTCGTTAATCGTTGCATTTAGAGAGAGCTTTTGTCGGTATTTTAGTGATTATAGAGATTTTCTTACATATTTTTGAGTTATTGATTTGTGTGTGTGTGCGATTTTTTATCCGAAAACTGAACTGAACTTTTTAAAACTGTATAAAAATGGTTTATTTTTGTTGTGTACCTGACTGTAAAAACACCAATAAAGAGTGCCAAATGCATACCTTCCCCAAGGAACCAGAGGTAAGTTTTACAATTAAATATAGCTATATATTAAAAAATTACACAGAAAGTGTAGTGTAGTACCTACAAAAACACATTTAAATTTGTTTGACCATGTCACTCATCCAAACAGTTCAATCCTAACCCACATTTGACTTTTATTTAAAGTTAAATTGATATAAATATGTTATTTGAATGAATTCAAGCTTTTTCTTACCACAAAAAGGGTGTATTTGGTTTTTTATGTTAATAGAAAAGAATAGACAGAGTTATAATTCTTATTTATTACACTGGATTTAAGTTTACAGACAAATAGGTACTTACTTAACATAAAATTAAAATAAAATAAGGGCTACTATTTCCTATAGTCTGTCTGTCTGATGTGATGGTTGTGACAATAATTTTTACTCTTGAGCAAGACATGATGTTTGAAAATGAGGAATAACTGGGTCCTATTTCTTGTCAAAACAACTCCAAAAAGTACAATCCTTCATTGTTTCTTTATCATCTGCATCAGTGCAATAATATGTACAATGTTTGTAACACAGGTACAATGTTATGTCAATATTATGAATCCTATTCTTATAAGGTTTCATAAGGCGCGTTCGGGATGTTCATGCCATTCACTCCATGCATACCTAAAAGTACTCCAGCTGCTCGGGTAAAGCTTTTTGTGCAAATGGAGTAGCTCTCTCAGCGTTCGACTATTACAGAGTGGGATAAAAAGAGTTTACTCCAAAAGTTCCACCTCGCAGAAGAAAGATATTGGAGTGAGCCTGCGTAGTTTGAGAATCGACCGAGAAGTGTCATTTTTGATTTTCATTTTGTGTCTTGTTTCTTGAGAATTATAATTTTGTTTGGGTCACATGCACAAATTTTGTGGCCATGTGTATTCCAAGATTATAAAAATATGGAAATAAGTAAATATCTACATTGTCCTGTTGTAGACGAGGCCGGTAACCCAGTTATATTTAATGGATCACTGGTACTGTGTAACAAAACATTAATAAAATTTGTAATTGAGCAAACATTGTGTCCGAATTCTCTTAAAAAAACACTTTTCCTGAAAATTGAAAATCGAAAACAGCTGTCTTGAATCCGTCAGTAATCTGTCGTTCCCAGGCCCAACAACTCCGAATCATTCGACTATACATTTTGATACATACGCTCCAAGATTACGTGTCCGAAAATCCAGTTTTACTCCATTTTAATACCCGAACCCAGCTCTAGTGTCACCGTTATGATGTAACATTGTACCTGAGTTTCACAAACCATATAAAATATCATTAATGAGTTTTTTTAATTTCAGCTACACAATATCTGGCTTATTAAAATTGGGAGACATGATTTGCAAGAAAAGTCAATAGAAAGGGTTAGGAAGTCATACCGTGTGTGTCACATACACTTTGGGCCAGAATCTCTTTTTATTGGAAGCCGAAGAAACTCGCTTATAAAAATTGATGCTGTTCCTACATTATTTTTGCCAAAGAACGAAACTGATGGTATGTTAATTTTAAAAATGGTATTTATGAAAAATATATAAAAGAAAATTTTGTACTTATTTTATTATTTCTAAAAATATTTTATTAACAGTTGAATGTTGATTGGTGTATTATTATGTAGAAGCCTTTCACTGTAAGTATTTATTTTTTTTTAATTATTCTGCAGGATCAAGTACTTTGGAAATGGCAACGGGAGAAGTGATTCCTGCTTCATCCAGTAAAATTATTGAAAATCAAGATACTGTACTAGCTTCAACCTCTGGAATTATTCAACCAAGTAGCAGTTTTCTTGAATCACCTTCCCATGCTGCTGTTTCACCTAAAGGAACTCCACATAAAACATCTAAGGGAAAATGTTCTGTATCCATGTATCATGTATAAAGAGAATTCAAATATATGAAGTGTGTAGAAAAAACTTAATTGAAGGTGATAGGAGTTGAGAAGAATATTTTCTAATTGAAGGTCGAGCTTATTCTCCAAGAGCCCTCCTAGCACCTTCAACACATTTTAACTCATTCTTCCAGAAATGTATTTATTTGGTTGCAACTATTTTACCAGAAATATGTTCTTCCTTAAATGTAACGACAATTTTGATTTTTTTTTTGAAGCATTTATGTAAAGATGACGTTTCCATATTTAAATGCAAAAATCATTATGTATTGAAAATGCTGTTTCATTATATATCAAAATTGCATACATTTATATGGATTTCTTCCTCAAATGATAAAATAAAAATGTATGCTTTAAAAAAACATGAGAAACATCAAAAATACAAAGAAAGGGTTGCAAAAATGAAAAATTTGAAATCATAATTTTAATCTAACAATTTTAAATTTCATGTTTTTTGATATTTTATTTTTAGGAATGGAACAAACAGCAAAAGTATATTTTATTTTGTCTCTATGATCTAAATTTCTGGGAGTTGTAATTAGTAATTGACAGTGAATTGAGCTTTAAGCCTCATGTTCTGTCCCTTTCTAAAAAAATTGCATCTGCTTGCTTTGCAGTTAAAATAACTGCCATTGACTTTGGACACTCATTGGCAAAAAATGTATATTTTGCCCTAATTGAATCGAGACTGAGATATGGGATAGGCTTTTGGGGGTTTTGTAGCCAGTATGTTATGGACTATCTTTTTGTTCTTCAGAAGCGTGCCATTAGATATATCTGTGCAGCAAAAAACAAGGATCACTGTAGACCATTGTTTTAAGGGGAGAAGATCTTGACTCTGTCTGGTCTATTTATTTTAGAAACGGCAACTCTCATTCATAAAAATAAACATAACTTTACCTCGCAAAATTCATCTTATGTAACTCGTAATGTCACTAATTTATTGTTACCAATACCCCACTCCGCCTGGATTAAAAAGTCAATCATATAAGAAAGCATTAAAATCTTAAACCATCTTCCAAGGCATTTAATATCTCTTGCTTCTCTGAAACTGTTTAGGAAGAGAGTCCGGAATTTGCTAGTTGCTGGAGCGTATTATAGTCTTAATGAATTTTATTGCGATCACTTTTAATGTGCTATGGTTTTTGATTCTTTGTGTGTATTTTTATTAACAAATTGTTGTTCGGGTTAAGCTACTTTGTTTCTGTACGTACATATATTTTCATTATTTTAAATACTGCTTTGTCAATGAGACACCTGTCTTTAGATAATAAAGCTTATTTTGACTTTGACTATGATTAACTTTTATTTACTGTTTTAAGTTCCACTTTTCAACATTAAATTTTGTTTACTAAATATTTTTTGTTAAACCCTAAATTTTCAGTTTTAACTATGAACAAATATTTAAATGCATTTGAAAAAGTGTGACTAGACACATAATACCTGTATTAAAACAAATTCAATAAATCCATTATAAATCTTAAAAGTTTCATGTAAAATATTGCAATTTAAGTTAGAAATCTCATTAAAACGAGGTGTTAAAACAATATTTGCTATAGGTACCTATTTATTTCAAATTCATGAAAAACATGAATTAAGTTGTTCAAAAGCAATTTCTTAAAAGGATTAGCCACTTACTTTATTGAATTGAAAGTAAATATCAAAATTTCCTGTTATTTCCGCTTTTCCTTAATAATACACCTAAATTACGATAATTTGGTGGGTGCTTTGAGCTCTTAATATTTATCTTTAAATTTATTGAATTTATTTTATTAAATATTTGTATGTGTTAGGTCATGCTTTTTCAGAAGTATTTAAACAGGTATTTGTTCATAATTAACTTTTGAAAATTTGGCGTTTAACAAAAAATATTTGATAAACAATTCTATTCCCAAACGAAGATTTTTTAAAAAGCCCGCCATCCACTGGATCGCCTATATAGTTCACACACAGGTCGCAGCACGGCGCTACTAGCAATAAGGTCCAGCCCGTTGTTCGGAAGTTGCCTATCTATTTTTTTTTATATATTATCTATGGCCAGCAGGTACTCAGGTCCCTCGATTACGGGAGGCTACCTAGCTGATTAGTTGCAAGTTGAGGTAATATCCCTAGAATGATCATTTTTTTATTTATAGCTAGGATATTCGCCCAGTCAGAGGGGCTGCTTACAATCTCAGTCGTACTAAAACTAAATTCTCAGCACGAAATGGCAGAAAAAAATCTATTTTGTTTTCATTTTAAGCAGTATTGTGCACAACATAAAACGATTTCATCAAATACATACACATGTTATACCCTCTAATATGAGTTATCCATAACAATAGAAGAAATACTTATACGAATTATGCTAATAACAAGATTATAAATTTCATTCTCTTCTTCCTCCGGTACCCTGTCCGTTTATCGAACGTTGGCAATCATATTGGCTATAAATTAGATAAAATAAAATAATAAAGATACATTTATTTACTTTTTGTATGTACCACAAATTAGATCGCATTCTAACACACACTGTGGTACAAGAGCATGTTTGTCAGATTTCCTTATTAATCAGTGAATTTAACATTCAAGTAGGTATATTTTGTTTGTAAATAGCACTTACCATTTTAAATTTATTGAACCATGTTACATTTGTTATTCTATAAATACCTAATTTAAATCTACGTTAGTTAACAAATAAAACATACGTAATTACCTACTTTAGAATTTTAAAATATTGTCATCAAGCATGCGAAGAATTTCTATAAATAAAAGTGGCAATGCCGCGTGGCTGCCTCCTCTACTTCGGCTACTTTCGGCCGATTCCGGCCGAATAACAACATAGCGTATTAGTCGTAGTAAAACGGCATGTTTTGATTCTATACTATCGTGTGGTATTCTTTAGTGCTTTGTAAGACTTTTTGAGGCAAATCAGTGTTTAATACTTTATCATGGTTCATCATTGTAGAGTTTGCAAGAAAACAAGTCGGAATTTTCCAAAACTTTTGTGTCATCGGTGAGTATTAAATGTCATTTCATTGCCGTCCCTCGAGGACCATACAAAGCAATAAAATAATGCATGTGTTTCTAGTTCAAGTACAAGTAGATGACAATTAGCTTCTAATAACACTTTACAAGTTTATTATATCTGCTAATCAAAAATAAAACTAATCTAGCATAATTGATATTTTCGTCTACACGAGTCCTACCGCCTAACGAGTCCAGTCCAGTCGCTTGTGCGCGAATTATAAACACACTTCTGAAAACTGAATGGTATATTTGCTTATAAATACTTTTAAAACCTTGCCATCTACTTTTACTGGACTGGTTTGAGGACCAATATATATGAAGATGTCCCGTTAAATTGCCATGGAACCGAATTAATAAAATTAGTGTTAACAAATTATTTTAAAATCAGGATACATTATGAAACTTAAAAAGCTTGAATCTTCTCAGAAACCAAGAGTTAGAAGTTTACTTATAAAAGCTGTCTTATTTAGAAATGAATATACTTTTGTATACTTATTAGTTATTCAACTAGATTGTTTAAATAAGCGTTGTATACTTAAAATGAAATTTCAGGACTTAAAAACTTGTCAAAAATGTTCCAAAATAATTTTACCTAGTATTTTCTTAATCTCTATCTTTGCTTTGTTTTGTTCTTTTGAGTTTTTTTTATTGCTGTGATTATTATTTTGATTTTTCAATAGCGAAATCAGTAGTCCTACTCCATTTAATTATTGGAACATTTTTAACGCCATTAGAATGCTAAAAACATTTTACATCTATTACGATAAAAGTATGTTACTAAATACTATCCTAAATGAACGGTTTGATTTAGTATTATGGTGTATTGCAATATCTTTAATTTTTAATTAATAAAAATTCACAGTCCTTCGCAAAGATGCAACCGGGGGAACATTGAAAATGATAAATAAAATAGCAAAAATGTGATTTGTGTTATAATTCAAATAGTTTTTAAAAGCAGAATTTAAAAAAGTAAATATTTTGTATATTTACGAGTGTTTATAATATTTTTAATTAAAGAAATGCATTTTTAAGATTAATATTAAAGATTATCATAATTAAAAAATAAATAAATAAAGAAAGGTGCAGATATGAAGGCCTAAAAAATTACCCTCCACTTGTAGATAGGAAAATATATTAATATATAATTAGGTATAATATTACTGTAATATTTTTAACCTGTTCCGATTCGTTTTACCCCGTTTTGGTGCATTTGGTTATTTTCAGACATTTTCGGTTAATCGTTCAAACAACTTTCGGTTAGTTTCAGTTAGTTCAAATTTATTTTAGCCATTTGAACCGACTCCAATAGGTTATAATCAAATTTAAGATTTTTGGTTGGTCCCCAAAATTCGGTTCGTTTTGGTTGGCTTTAACTTTAATTTTTGTAACCTATTCCGGTACGTTTTAGCCCGTTTTGGTGCTTTTGGTTAGTCATTTAAACCGGTTCCGGTACCTTATATGCAATTTTAATGTTTTTGGTTAGTCGCCAAAATTGGGTTAATTTGGATTAGTTTTAACTTACTTTAACATTTTTAATCTGTTCTGATATCTTTTAGCCCGTTTGGTGCATTTATTCACTTTTGGTTAGTTTTGGTTAGTCATTCAATCAACTTTCGATTACTTTCAGTTAGTTCCAATTTAGTTTAGTAATTTGGACTGGTTCCGACACGTTATTATAACCAATTTAAATGCGAGTTTAAAAGTGTTTGGTTAATTTTAGTTAGTCGCCAAAATTCGGTTAATTTGGGTTAGTTTCAACTTAGTTTAATATTTTTAATCTGTTCCGATACGTTTTAGCCCTTTTTGGCGCTTTTAGTTAGTGTTGGTTAGTTGTTCAATCAACTTTCGTTAAAGTTAAATTAGTTTCAATATAGTTTAGTCATTTGAACCGGTACGTTATAAACAATTTTAATGTTTTTGGTTAGTTTTGGTTAGTCGCTAAAATTCGGTTAATTTGTATCAGTTTTAGCTTACTTTAACATTTTTAATCTGTTCTAATACGTTTTAGCCCGTTTTTGGTGTTTTAGTTAGTTTTGGTTAGTCATTCAATCAACTTTCGATTAGTCTCAGTTAGTTCCAATTTATTTTAGAACCGATTCCGGTACGTTATTATAACCAATTTGAATGTCTTTGTTTCATTTTAGCTAGTCGCCAATATTCGGTTATTTTGGGTTAGTTTCAACTTACTTTAATATTTTTAATCTGTTTCGATACGTTTTAGCTCTTTTTGGTGCTTTTGGTTAGTTTTGGGTTAGTCGTTCAATCAACATTCGATAAATATCAGTTGGTTTTAATATATTTGAGCCCTTTGATCCGGTGCCGGTACGCTATAAGCAATTTTAACGTTTTTGGTTACTTTTGGTTAATCGGCAAAATTCGGTTAATTTGGGTTAGTTTTAATTTGCTTTAACATTTTTAATGTGTTCTGATAGGTTTTAGCCCGTTTTGCTTCTTTTAGTTAGTTTTGGTTATAGTCATTCAATCAACTTTCGGTTACTTTGAGTTAGTTCCAACTTATTTTTATCATTTGAACCGGTTCCGATACCTTAATTATAACCATTTTTAATGTTTTTGGTTAGTCGGCAAAATTCAGTTTATTTGGGTTAGTTTTAACTTACTTCCATATATTTAATTTGTTCCTATACGTTTTAGCCCGTTTTGGGTTTTTTGTTACTTTTGGTTAGTCATTCAAACAACTTTCGGTTACCTTCAGTTAGTTCCAATTTATTTTAGTCATTTAAACCGGTTTCCATACGTTCCATACTCCATACGTCAATTCTGTGGCTGCGCGTGCCAGAGTTTTGGTGTTCGAAATTGTCGATACCTTTTTTCATACCAGTTTTGATACCCAACCAGTCTGACCAAAAAAAATTGGAGGTATGGTGATGGAACTTTATAGACCTTTAATCTTTTATAATTTAATATCCCTCAAAAATATTAATAAAGACTTTTCAATACATTTAAATAGCATTCCTACCTACTCAAGACAATCAAATTTAAATTATGTGCTAAAAAATTCGATTCCAAACTTGAAAATTTTCGGTCTCAAATTTCCCAATATTTCAATATCCAGATTTAATTTAAGAATCGAACTCTATAAACGACCCACAAATTCCCATTTTTAGATTTGCGTAATCAATTTAGATTTGAATTTTGGTGAAAGAAAAAAATTACGAAAAATTAAAATGCTACGCCTATGTTTGTTTACCCACTAGCCACTTTCTGTACCACAGTTTCATTGATAAATACGCACGTCACAGTCTGTGGTATACGATGCAGTTTTCTAGAAAATTATGAATGACAGACTTTGTCTTTTTAAGTAAGTAGTCTTAGGGCTATAATAACTTATTATTTATCGCAGCTCGGAATAGTTCAGCGGATATTTTCCGATACCACTCTCGAAGATCTCGGAGTCTCCTCGTCCTGGACCTCTATTTCCGGCAATCTTACTCTGCATCACTAACTGAAGGAGGTAATATTTCTCTGGGTGCCCCATCACGTGGCCGAAGTATTCGAGTTTTCGGCTTTTTGTTGTATTAATTATTTCTGTGTTTTCTTCATTCGTTGTAGAACCACCTCATTTCTTATTCGGTCCATCCAGCTTATTCGTAGGATCCTTCTGTAGACCCACGTTTCAAAAGCCTCCAGCCTTTTCAATAATAAGTCGGTCAGCGTCCAACTCTCTACTCCGTAGAGCAATGTGGAGAATATATAGCAGCTTGTTAATCTGATTTTTAATTTTACTTTGGTTTTTGAAGTATTGAGTCATAGCCCATACTTATTACATGATTCGGTCACTCTGTTTATGAGTATTTGCACTTCTTCTTGACTAGCAGCAATTAGCACCGTGTCGTCCGCATATCTCAATTATTGATATAAATTCCGTTTACCTTAATACCAAGGTCCACTTCGTCCAAGGCTTCTCTGAAGCATTCATTTTACTGACCTGTAATAGCACCTTACACCATAAAAGAAAAATCATTCACAAAATAAACCGTCGAAATGGTCCTAGATCACAGACAAATATTAAGTTTTAAATTTCTCTGTCTCCGCTCTTGAGCGATACGGTTGAGGATCTCCTAACCTTTATACTTACGTATAGGGTATTCCAAAACTGAATGTATAGGGTCTAATCAAATAACATTTCAAATAAGCGGTTTCCATCATAAGGCAAATAATTTATTAAAAAAGTTGTATTTACGGTTCAAGCCAGATTTTCAAGAAATGTCATTATTTACTTTCCTAATAATCAATTTTGAGGTTTAATCATTGATGATCACCTTATTGGGCCATATTTTAAAATTGAGATAGTTCAAAATAAATAAAATCAAAGACGACCATGGCGTAGAAGTAAACGATAAGAACGAAACGGCAATATTCACACATCAGAATTATATCAAACAAACCAATTGTCAAATAATGGCAAATGGTTTACTAAAAAAGTTTTATTTACGAATCACACCAATTTTTCACGAGATGTCATTATTTACTTTCCTAAGAATCATTTTTGAGGTTTAATCCTCGATGATTAATTATTGGACCATCGTACTGTTTAGATTAAACGACAGAAATTGCGATAGTTCAAAACAAATAAAATCAAAGACGACCATGACGTAGAAAAAAACAATAAGAACGAAATGGTAATGTCACACATACCATTCAGAACTATATCTAGCAAACAAGCTTTAAATAACGACAAATGGTTTACCAAAAAAATTTTATTTACGGTGTAAGCCAATTTTGCATGAGGTGTCATTATTTGCATTCTTAATGATCATTTTTGAGGATTAATCATTAATGATCACCTTATTGGACCACATTTCGTACTGCTTTCATTACGACGGAAATTAAAATTGTCCAAAATAAATAAAATCAAAGATGACCATGGCGTTGAAACAAACAATAAGAACGAAATGGTAATATTCACAAATACCATTCAGAATTATATCTAACACACAAGCTTTAAATAACGACAAATTGTTTACCAAAAAACTTTATTTACGGTTCAAGCCTATTTTGCACGAGGTGTCATTATTTACATTCTTACTGATCATTTTTGAGGTTTAATCATTGATGATCACCTTATTGGACCACATTTTGTACTGTTGATTAAACGACCAAAATATAGATAGTTCAAAATAAATAAAATCAGAGATGACCATGGCGTAGAAACAAACAATAGGAACGAAATGGTAATAGTCATACATACCATTCAGAATTATATCTAGCAAACAAGCTTTAAATAAGGACAAAAAAGTTTTATTTACGGTGTAAGCAAATTTTGCATGAGGTGTCATTATTTACATTCTTAATGATCATTTTTGTGGATTAATAATTAATGATCACCTTATTGGACCACATTTCGTACTGTTTTGATTAAACGACGGAAATTGAAATTGTCCAAAATAGACAAAATCAAAGATGACCATGGCGTAGAAAAAAACAATAAGAACGAAATAGTAATAGTCACACATACCATTCAGAATTATATCTAACAAACAAGCTTTAAATAACTACAAATTGTTTACCAAAAAGCTTTATTTACGGTTCAAGCCAATTTTGCACGCGGTGTCATTATTTACATTCTTAATGATAATTTTTGATGTTTAATCATTGATGATCACCTTATTGCACCACATTTCGTCATGTTGATTCAACGACCAAAATATAGATAGTCCAAAATAAATAAAAGAAGAGATGACCATGGCGTAGAAACAAACCATAAGAATGAAATGGTACTAATCCCACATACCATTCAAATTTATACCAAATAATAAGCAAGCTTCAAATATCGACACGATTTACTAAAAAAGTTTTACTTACGGTTGAAGCCAGTTTTTCACGAAACGCCATAATTTACTTTCCTAATAATCAATTTTGATCATTGATGATCACCTTATTGGGTCATATTTCGAAATTGACATAGTTCAAAATAAATAAAATCATAGACGACCATGGCGTAGAAACAAACGATAGGAACGAAACGGTAAAAGTCACACATTCGATTCAGAATTATACCAAACAAATCAATTGTCAAATAATGGCAAATGATTTACCGAAGGAGTTTAATTTACGGTTCAAGCAAGTTTTTCACGAGAAGCCATTCACCTTTGTAACGATCATTTTTAAGGATTAATCATTGATGATCACCTTATTGGACCACTGTTTCGATTAAACGTTGGCATATAAGCAGTTCCTGAAGAAAATGTACTACCAAACCTATTAGCTAGGTAGACAACACAGAAATATTAAAGGGCGAAAAATAACATTTTCAAAATTTTCCATGTGAAGCAATCAATGATGAAAATGGTTAAATTGGCATTTTCAGCATCTACAACTAGTGTGATCAATTTATTATAGTTTTTAGAGAAATTAATTTAAATTTGAACTATTCCGGACGATTTTGTAACTCTGCAAAAATCCGATAAATTAAGTAATTTTAATAAAAACATTTTACTTCAAATTGATTTATTTCAAACCAACTTTCAGACTTTTTACAAGAAATACGACAATACATTGAATATTATTAATAACGAAAAAAACTATATGCAGAAAAATAATAGGTAAATATGTATCTGAATAATCATATTACGTAATAATATAATGTAAATTTGAATACCATTATATTAGAGGGATTTTTTTATCAAAACTACTCTCAATTAGAATCGTTTCTAAATTACAAATTTGTTTTTTTATTGTGATAATGAAATGAATTGACATTTTAAAATTTTAAATTTGAACATTAAATGTTTAACTGCAGAATGAAGGAATGGGCATATCTTCAATCTTGACCAGTTATTCACATTAAAATATTATTTTCGTTTATATAAATTTATTAGCTTATATATATTATAGATTTAATAATTTCATTATTAAACTTTTGTAATACTGTGAAGATTGTTGATCCCAAATCGAAATTAACCCATTAACGACATGGGTTGCGGTTAATGACAATGTCAAACACTTAACTTTTTATATCACCTCTGTATGTAAAGCGTGCCGGTAAAAGCGGGGCAGATATGTTATTTATGTGTGAAAGCATGTTCATATTTAGATTAGTTTGTGGTTATCCGTGGTTTGAGTATTTGTGTACAACTTTGTGGTGAATCAAAAATAATCGAAAATATCGACGTACGTTTTGTGTAAGTATAATATTTTTCTGTATAGTATTTCTAATAAGTATATTTTTTTTTGTTCTTGATGTTCTATAGAATCTAAACTTCGTTTTATTAATAGTTTTTAACACAACTGGATTCTGTCATTTATTATATAGCTGGTCAAACTTTGGTGTTGCCATATTTATGGCAACCCTAGGCGCTTGTGGTAGCGAAAATGTTTTCTTTTTTAGAGGCGCCATGCCAGATCCAAATGTTGCCAACGACGAAGATGAAGATGAAGGCGGATTAATAAAGGCATCTATTATTGTTTTGAAAGAGTTTATGTAAAACTAAAAACCGTTAATTTTTAGGTACATTGACAATCTCACTTCTCGTCATATGTTATTGGCAAATATCGAGATAAAGCTTCCCAGTAACGATCGAATCGAGAATAAATATGTCGAAACTTCATTTGGAGGTATCTATATATTTCCACCTATATCCCTAGAATCTCGAAAATGGATTGAAGAAAGGAAACACTGAACTAAAGCTAAACTGGATGCAGGGTTCGATAATTCGCAGCCCGTTCTTTTTCTATAAGCGAATTATTCCAAATATATGAATATTAAAATTATTCAAATATTTCAAGAATTAATTTATGACGATTTATCCAGGTCTTAGTGGAAAAAACACGACGATATGCATTATTTAAGATCCCAAAATAACGGCTGAGGTACTGCGCTGTTTTATAGGCATCCTTTTTGTCAGCGGCTACTACAGTGACTTTAGACAAGACAGTGGCGATAATCGATGTATCGATTTTTATTGGCCGGGCTAATTTTGCCTCCTTATGGCGGACGAGGCAAAATTTTCCTTGTTTACCTCTTGATTGTCCCTTTTTGCCTTACAAGGACGTAATTATTGGTGTAATTTTAGTTTATTGTAAATATAGTGTGCATAAAAACACATAAGGAGTTTCATAACAACATAAAACTTTAGTGTCTGTGTGTTAAAAAGTGATGGAAGCTCGGATGGAAGTTATAGCGAAGTGTCTATACCCAAAATCAATTTTTCTGGGCTTAGTCTTAATTTCAGTGACATTAATTCATTATACAACATTGCGGAATATTTAATGTTAAGTATTAATAGTCGAATATACAAATAGCAGAATATGTATTCAAATTGTCAAATTTTTAAACACAATTCGAATTTGGAATAATCGAATATTCAAATATTTGAATTATTAGAATACAATTCCGAGCCTTATATGATAGTTGTTCCACAGAAAACACGAATAGTCGAATATTGAAATAGTCATATATTCGAATACAATTCCGAGCCCTAATATAAACACTAGTAACATTTTAGTCACCTCATGATAATTAATAAATTAAAACCTTAACCAGCATCTTTTTTCATAAAACTTATTTACTTAATGGCCAAATAACCTACAGGATAAAAAAAATTAATAGTTATAATTAATTGCTATTTTTATTTCTTAAAATACAAGCCTAAATTTTTAAAAAAACATTATTACTTAGTGTAACATATAGTATAACAATAACTATTATTAAAGTTGCAAACTGTCCTAAACACACATCTTTTATTTATAACGGTGATTTTTTATTGTAGCTATCCGGATTTTCGATATAACCATACTAAATTAAAATTTCGTTTTACTCAGTATTTTATAATTTTAATATCATATTTTATAGGTAGATGTCTGGAAAATAATTAATTTGAAAGAAAATATCTTAATATCCTATGCTAATAATATAAATCCGCCATAAATTTTGCCTCCTAATGGCGAATGGGCGGTGCCAAATTGCTGCTTGTCACCACTGTTTTCTATAAAGTCACTGTAGCGGCTACAACGATCTACCATCATCTAACCGGCACTATTGGGATTACAACGACGAGGACGACTTGAAAACACAGTTTTTTGAGGATATATAGATTTTTGCGATAATACGAAAATTGACAAAAATGTCAAGGCTTAAAAAAAACGTCCTACCATGGAACTACTAAAAAAGAAACGAGCTGAAAATTTTATTCCCAAGAGGGATTTAGCTTATGACGAAAGTATGATAAGTACTATTGGCGGTCCGGCGGGGAAAAAGGTGTATGTTCAAATCGTAAGTTTTGAGATAATGCCGTTTAACTTTCATTCTCTTGCTTTTGGTTGTTTTTTAGGGTAAACAATATTTTTTTGTGGTGAAATACTTCAAATTACCTTTAATATCATTGGATGAGCTTAAAAAACAGATTACCTTAATATTAACAGAAAAAGTCTTGACTTATACCTTTTTACACTTTTATTTAAAAAAAAAATAAACATATATCCTTTTACACAAAAATAATAGCTTAAAAAAACTTAAACACGTCTTTTTTTCCTCTTTTTACATGTCTTCTTCATCACTATCTTCAGTAATAGTATCCAGAACTCCTTTCTTTACGGGCAAAGAATTATAAAAGTTGTGGAATGTGTTATCTATATAGGGCAATAACTCCAATAGGTTCTTCTTTTTTTCAACAGATATGGCTACAGTACCTTGGTAAGACAATGGCACTGATATGGCTTCAGGGATGCCATTTTTCTTTCGTAATATAGTATTTTGAAGTCTTCTTCAGTGTCCAATGTGGTTTTGTATTCTATAATTCCGATATTTTGGGAATATCTAAACCACTTTATCTCCTTCCATATTACCTTTTCTCAATTTTCGTTAACTTTCTTGTTTTGAAAGTATTGTTTAAAAAGTGACGAAAATTCGAATGAATCTTCACGTTTCATTTCTTCTGCAATAAACTTTTGCTTCTTACCACACGGTAGGATAAGTTGCACCCAGTCTCTAGGAAACACCTATAATGGTGAATCCCTATATTATAACTGCTTAACTTTTTTTGTCAGGCAGTATATTAAGAATATTTTATCTGAAAAAATGATGGGGAAAAGTTGAGCTTATAGTGTGATCTATAATAAGCGCAGTAACACGCAGTAATATTATTGTAAAATACAGGGTGGGCCAATCAAAACGAAACAACGCTGATATTAATTTCATATATCGTTCGTTTTTGAAAAAATCGTTCGGATTGCCCCCCTCGTCATTAGTGCACTGTAAAATTTTCAAAATTTTCCTATGTATAGTTTTCCATAAATATGTAGATCGATTTAGTTGCCTGTATAAATTATTTTTCTCGCTCTTATTACATTTAAAATTTAATATAATTGAATAGTAGTTATCCTTACCTTGCGAAAGATTTCTTGCTTTCTTTAAAATAAGTAGGGTTCTTTTTTAAAACATTATACCCCCAATATAACCAATATACCAAAGATATAAAAAGTGAATGTAGTTAATTTAGACAAACACACAGGAGAAACACAGGACGACACTCTTATCATGCTTAACTGCCGCGAACATGTGGTTGTCTAGGAAGAGATCGACGGGAAAATAGATATAGTATATCACATTTTTAATAAAGGCGCACGCTAGATTTTAACAGTTTTAATTGTGAAAAACGATATAAGTTCATTTAAATATTTGGGTCTGAATTAATTTAAATATTTTTTTTTTGTGAAAAAGGATATAAGTCTACATATACCACTTTACGCTACAAACTATTGAAAAAATGTTCTAAGTTTATAGTGAAAATAGGTATATGTGTCATTATACCGTTTTTCGCAAAGGCATATCTGAAAAAAATTAAACTTATTCTGAATAAGTATACTTATACCCCTACTCACAAAAAATAGTTGAAAATTATGATATATACCTAATTTCACATGTGTTTTATGACAACACGTATATAAGGAGACTTGTGTCGTTTTTCTCACTAATAAAACACGTTATTTTCTAACTGGTGTCATACTTAACTCATTTTGCACAATTTTTGACATATACCCTTTTTCACGCCGGACCGCCTATTGTAAGCATGGGTATAAGCAGTTTATTTGGGGAAGGCCTATCAAGTTTGAGTATACGATGTGTTTAAATTCCAATTTTGGCTAATTTTTAGTTGTATTAAATCAATCATTATACAAATATTTTTGGTAAGGCTGCGAGTCCATTATTAGTTTTATTGGATGAATTGCCATCTGAAGAAATAAATTTGAGATAAAACTTTTAAATCGATAATTTGTTTCAGGCCCATACACGAAATTTCGTTCTTAGCAGTCGGCACAATTCGCCAAAAACCTAGTTCAAAAATTTTGTCTCCTAACGACCAAAAAAGCTTATGTGAAAAACAAGGCCCATTACAAGATGCAATTCATTTATGGGAGGGACGAATCAAATAGATCAAAATATCAGTTTGGAAATAATTGGTATTGGTTCTATACTTACCTGGCCTTTAGATATAGCTTTGTAAAATAGTTAGATACTGTAGAGCAAGCACAAGCTGAAATGTAGAGGAAGAATGTCTTCAGCGTCATATTTTACATCAGATACTAAAATACATTGAAAAACGAAAAAAAATGTGCTCGTAATGAATAGAAACCAATAGTACACACAAGGCCCAAAACGTATGGAAATGCAATGTTGATCTTTATTGCTTTATTCCATTTCATTCCCAATAAATAGTTTTTAATGCTATTATGTTCTTATTTTTGAATTTACCATTTCCTATAACAATATACAATATTTTCTATAACAATGCACAAAACTGTTTTTTTTTTAATTACGGTAGTCCAACCGCCTAGCCTTGCCATAATATGACAACGGCAAATACCTCGCTACCTGTCAATCAGGCTAAAAAAAAGTTCATATAATTATTTGTACATTTTATCCAGCGCAACACATGAAGTAATGGAGTAATCAAAAAGAAAATAATAAAAATAAAATATTATAATAATTCGGCGGTAAAGGGTTAAATGTTAAATTTTAGAATGCTTTAAGGCACAATCAATATTGTTCAAAAAATTTAAAGAAATAAAGTTGTTAATTTTATGAAAAAAAAAAAACAATTAAGATAATTAGCTTTTATATATAAACCTGAAAATTTATTTATTCGTATCTTAGTAAAAACTCAAGCCAATCAAATATAATATTTAAATAATTTTTTATGGTTAGATTCGATTTTCAGTATAGAGTTTTTATAGGAGATAATAGTTGCATCAGTATATAAGATTATGCTCTCATTTAATTTTAATATAAATAAAGAGTTCATATATAAGAAATAAAACAGGCCCAAAAACAGACCCTTGCGGAACCCCACAATTAATTATCTTAAAGGATCTCATATTATGACTTATTTTAACGTACTGTTTTCTGTTATATGGCTTACGAACCAGCAATAAATTTTCCCGTTTACACCAGTATCGAAGAGTTTTTAAGCAACACAAATCTAGATAACATAGCACATGTTTTATTTTGATTAATATATAACTGAATGTTTGTAATAATATAGGTTGTACCTACTTCTAGATCTGCGAAACCCATTTTGCTGATTATGTTTTCCCGAAAGAAAAAATCAGAACAGTTTTTAAAAAGGATGGGTAGAATTTATATTAGAGGATAGCTTATGTTCAGCCTATTTCATTAGATTGGCTATTATTTTTTTTTGCACGTACATTTTTTTTTATATTCAACTTTGATAACGTGTTATAGAAAAGCATTTCTTCTGGGTTAAAATAAACAATTAATTTTTAACTTCCTTATGTTAAATTTATTGACACAAATCGGTTCAAATTTTAGGCTTTTCTTAATAATCGTTTTCACAAGAATATTTGAAGCTTGAAATTTGTAGTTGCTTAAGCGGATTTTATATACAATTTTGAAGTCTTGCTGATATTAGACCACTTGGCTTTTGCAGAAAAAAAAACAAATTGCACTAGAAAGGGGGTGTCTTATGCAATAGTTTAAGCCTATAAAATTATGACCTCTTGATCAAAGGTGGTTAAAGATTGCACATTTTCTTATTGAGAGTATCACAAAGTGATTACTTTCTGATTCTAGCAAAATACGACCGACGACTGATTATAAGACTATTTATATAGAAAACTTAAAAGGAGAGATAGGTAATGTTTCGAGGCTTTTAGCCAACCGAAATTAATCCAAACAAGCGCGCTACATCTCATGCATTGGCTTCCACTGCTTTCGCCCGCTCCGAGTACAATACCAGCAGAAACTAACTCAAATTAATGCCAAAAAAATCTGATAAATAAAGCAATTCACCATCTTTGGTTAATTATTGTTAGGTTGGGTTAGCTCGTGTTTATTTCTGTTGGTTTCACTCCCGGAGCAAACCAAGCGAGCGGGCGCAATGCATGAAGTGAAATATTGGACGAATACATACATACAAACAAATAGTATATTCCATCCGTAAATCAGTATACATTTGCATTAACTCAACTGAATAAAGGACAAAAATACAAACACTCATTGTGCACTGTTTTTACCAATGGACTTTGCTACCTTCTTAGAAGAAGAAAGCATACTATAGCAAACCTATAGCAAGGAAGGCGGCGGCCCCACGTTGTAGCAAATCATTTCTAGTTAATATTTTCATCTGTGAATTGATTGTCAGATTTGTATTGCCTTCGGCTCAAATGTGGTATGTCCAACCATATACTTTTTTTTTACTAAACTACAGTAGGTATACGATACTTTCTTTCTAGTGCAATTTGTCCCTTTTTTTCTTGTAAAAATCGAAGGAGTTAATATTGACAAGACCCTTGGTTTTCCTTTGACGAATTTTTAATAAAGTAGTTGATTAATGTATTATTCATTGTATCTCTTCTAAAAACGATTTTATTGCATAATTTGAAGATGTTGGAATCGTAAATATCTATTAGTATTTTTGAATTATTGTCATCTTCTCAAATAGTAATGTTCATATCATCGATGAAGTAGCACCCTAATTTTAGTGTTGTTAAATATTCCAGTTTTTGATCCAAGAAAGTCATGAAAGACTTGCTCGCATATGTGATTACATTTGTTGATTTGACAATTCACTATAATTTTTTTGAATAAGTAGTTTTAAAAACCAATTTTGTTTTAAATATTTAGGGCTAAAATATTTTGTGCTTGTTCTTTTACAGATGTTTCCGTTGTGATAATGATGTCGGCATTCTCGTCGTTAATAAGTATATTTTATATCTACTATTCCAACGCATGGCACTTCAACTCGTCAATCATCATTAATGTAGAAATAACGATTAATTAAACAACAATATTGAAAATTGTATGACTAAATACAAATAGATAATAATTCATATATGATTCTTATATCCTCAATAGCCCCAATACCCAAAATATTTTTAAGAATACGATACCGATCAATCATACTACTGCCTGTATCTAATGCCCCTCTCCTACATTGGCAGAAGCATGGATGAACTAGACCCACATGAAGGTGACCCTCAGGATCCACGTCCCTCCGTCAAGGAGCTGGTAGCCAGAATACAGCAGCAAAACTCCAGCCACAACGAAGGTGCCCACAGTGAGAGTAGCGACGATGAGGATGGGCCCCTGAGAATGCCATCAAGAAAAGGGCCCATGGGAGACTCCAATCTTGTGCAGGTAAATTTTTGTTATACATATATAGAATACACATATAATTTAAAATACTGTAATATATGTAATAAACCAGAGCTTAAAGCGTGCATGTAAGTATAAAAAATACATTCTCTCTGTTAAGGTACCCTTGGGCCAAACTCCAGGTCCCATACGGTTAGGGCATTACGAAAATGTGCCCAATGATGCCGCTCCTAGGAGTAGAAGTGGTGTCTACAGTCCCACCATAGAAGCATCCATGGTAGACGCCAACACACGTTACATAGAACCGATTGTGAAAATTCAGGAGCCAACAGCATTGAGGTAGATACTTTTTACTCCATTGACAACATCTGCTAGTTCTTAAGTAAAACATTTTTTCTACTACCGTGCGTAAAATACTCACTTTACGCACTCTCTAAGATTCGTAAAATAGGCCTTTTTAATGTGCAGTGCGTAAAGTAAGTTATTTTACGCACTAGTGCGTAAAGTAAAGCTGACATATTTTTGGACGTTTACTGACATATTTTTTGACGTTTAGAGCAGTGCGTAAAATAATATATTTTACGCACTAGTGCGTAAAATAATTTATTTTACGCACTAGTGCGTAAAGTAATATAATATTATTTTAATTTTTTCATATATTTTTCGATAGTAGAAAAAATTTTGTATGCTACTCATGTGTAAAGTACCCTTTTTTATTCATGGGATTGTCGCGTTCGCCTACGGCTCATGCGACAATATTCCCATTCATAAAAAAAGATTCACTTTACACACTTGTTGCATAAATAACTATTATAGTTTCAGCCTATTTCGCGCAACATATACTTCATCTACAAAACAAAATATATCTTACCCTACAATATCTCTAGCAAGTTAACTCTCTAGTTGCATTAGGTTTAATTTTAGATTTAAAAATCGGGTTAGTTTGGGTTAGTTTAATGCGTATCCAAGAGATTTTGAATAATTTTCACTATATATCCTGTAAAAAGTGTATCGCTTCCAAAACGTCCGGCGATGATGCTCTCTTCTCCTTAGATCTATTTAGCTCACTGTCATGTATTCTTAGACCTTGCTTGATTTCTGCGATCTGATGGTACCCATTGGATATTTCATTTACAATTCTTTTATGGAACTATCGGGTGGTATGCCAGTTTTTCGAGGTCATTTGCTAATGGAGATTTTTGATATTAGTCTAAACATATCATTTCTCGGTTGCCTGAAGTTTCTTTCTATTACTTCGTATAATTCTCAATGTATCTGGTCAGTAAATTAGACTGCTTTCAGCAGCTGTTAAATGCTCGTTTGTTTTCAGTTTCATTGTTCTTCTAGCTTGTACAGGGTTATTGATTATAAATGTCCCCCTCCTCTAAATTTTTTAATTGACGTTTTACAAAAAAGTGTCCCAAGTAACAGTTTTGATAGAATCTGCTTTCAGCCTGCTGTGTTTCGAAAAGTCTGAGCGTGGTACAACTTTCTAATTTCAAATTGATATTTCACTTTTGGGCACGCGAAAATTCCCCAGACATTCGTGAAATTCATCATTCGGGTCTACGTTAAGTGCATTTGTGGTGTGGCATCGTTAATAATGAAGTTTTGGGTGCAATATTTTATGAGGGAAATTTGAACGGAAATTTATATTTGGGGCTGACAAGATCAGTAGTTCAAAACTTGGTAAATAGGAACCAAAATATAATTTGGCAACAAGATGGCTGCCCGGCCCACAATATTGCAGGGGTCACTGATTTTTTAAATCAGAATTTTCCTCTGTGGATCGGTAGGTTTGGTCAAATAAGGTTGCCAGCAAACAGCCCGGACCTAATCATCATGGATACATTCTTTAGGGGTTATTTAAAAGGGAAATTGAAAGGGGAACAAAAACTGATTACAGATGAGATTAAAAACATCATAACTCGGGAAGTTCATTTATTGAACACTCGAATCCAGGGAATGATTTTAGCTAGTATAGAAAGGCAGAAAAGAATATATAGGAAATGCATTGAAGAAAATGGTGGACATGTGGAGCATTTAATTCAATAACTTTTGTTTTTAAATAAGATGTTTCGTTTTTTATATTTAGTTCATATCTACTGGTTTCTTGATATATTGTAATTTTCATCTCTTTGTGCTACTCTCTTTTTTCGTTGAAAAGATAATTCCTGTTCGACTTTTCGGTATATCCGTAAACATGTTTTCCTGTAGTGAATACTCCTTACTCTTTTATAAAGCTTTCAATGCATGTTTAGCAATATAATTATGTTTTATATAATGGTCATGGAGAGTTTGTTTTTTAGTTTGTTAAAAACCATCAAACATCTACCTATTCATTTAAAAATGATAAAAATGTTTAGATTTGTTGGTAAAGGATAAAAACCAGCTTAGAATATCTAAAAATTTTTGCCCTAAATGGCATAGTTTCCAAACTATAAGTTATCACAATAAGAAAACTTAAAATGTTTCATGTCGATATCTTTTTATACATTAAATTTAGGTATAGGATATGCTATACAGAAAATTTTTTGAATTTGAAGGACGATCCGAATATCAAAAAAAAAGATAGTGTATCAATTTGAAATAAGAAAGTTGTACCACGCCCAGACTTATTTGTATGTATATGTGAAAGCAGATTCTTTCAAAACTTCGTTTTCAACGATAAAACTTTTATTTTGGACTTTTTTTGGAAGCGTCAAATAAAAGAGTTGGACATTGATAATCAATAACCCTGTACTATTCGTTTTTTAATTTCCTCACTGTGTTTAATTCAACTCCTAAGTAAATGTACTTCTTAATGCAGGTTGCAAAGTCATTTGTATCTAGTTAGGATAACTCCACTTTCTGTAGTTTTAGGAGCGGTTTGTTTCGACTGACTTGATTACAGCAACTTCTTTGCGTTACTTCTTCCATTGATTTAAAGCTTTTGCCACAAATATTTATTTCATATAATGTGGTGACACGCAGTAGCCTCGACGTAATCTTTTTTTACAGGACTTATGTTATCTATTTTGACATACGCTTTTAGCGAACTTTGCCTAGCTAATGCTAGGATTCTGTTTCCTATTTTCCATAACTTCTTAATGGGAACCCAGCGTCATATGCTTTATGGAGATCTATGAATATGTAATGCTTCTCTTTGTTGGCATTTAATTTTATCTCTATTGGTTAGACAGAATATATTGAGCCGGATTGATATTGTTCCTTTCGTTCTTTATATTTTTAATAGGTGAATTAGGAGGGTTACTTCTGAATAAACCTGTCTCCCATCACCTTCATCCTGGATTCAGGATGACCCTTAAATGCTTATTTGATGAATATTACCTGTTTTGACACCGTTTCATCAATCGATCATCTATCAGTCGTAAATCTTTCCCACTGAAAGTTAAGATCGTATTCCTTGATTTGCCTGGTTCGAGACGCAGCCCTGATGAATTGGCCCACCGTCTAAGGAACAATTTAATATCTCTTATTCCCACTTCTTTAGGGATGACAATGATATTAAGTAGTTCAGTGAATTCTTCTGCTGCATTGACTCCCTATTGGGAAGATTCGAACGTGTGCTAAAATGCTTATGTTAAAGTGGAGTCAAGCATATTATTGGATATTATATAAAAAAAAATTCGGAAAGTGAAAGACACTTTTATATATCCTCATGGAATTTACCAAATATTCTCTATTGTTGCATATTTGTTCCACAAGTTCAACGTAGTAAAGAGTTCGCTTTTTGATTGAAAATCTCTTCAATGTTCATCTTCATTTATACTGAAATACATTGTCCTACACCTTTGATGCCGGTCTCCGGTCTCTGTTATTAATTTTGGAGTTTCGAGAACGGTTGAAATGCGTTGAATCTGCGTTACTTATTTTATATGATGGAAAATCGAATTTTGCCTATATTTCCAAATTATTTAAAAAACTGATCCACGTTGACTCTATTAAAAGATGAAGCTCTCAAAATGCTATTATTTACTGATATGCAGTAAGGAAGATGTACTCCGGTCATTGGACTCATCCCAAACAAACTGCCATTTTAAGTTTTAAACTAAAACAAAGACAAATAGGTCTATTAACAAAAAAAGAGTTATCAAAATGTGAAAAAATCCTTAAAATGTGCTGTGTTTAAGCTACAGCATTTTAAAGATTTGTTTATCAAGATATTGAAATATTTTTATATTAATGTTTCTGCTGTTCAGTGACACCAATAAAAAGAACCTGACAAAAACGTCTAGATATATTCATATTATCACATTAATGTAACATAATATAATGCGGAAATAAATAATTATTACTATAATGCTACTCTCTCTAATTTTTCGATTTTTTTCACTGCTTAATTGACTACCTGTGCAATATAAAAATATAATTTATTTTGCACAAAATATATCTTATTTTAATCTAGATATACGTTTTTAGAATTCGTAAACCGCATTCAAAAGATGAGTTCTAAGGTCAAAAAGAACTTTCTATAAACCATTTCACACTTATTATGCTCTCTAAAATGCACTATGTTTCTAGGTACAATGACCCTTACAAACAATATCCACAAGCGAGTACCAGCAAGTACGATCCCATGAATCCTTACCAGCCGGAAATGCGGTACAACGACCCCGCTTATCATACTCACTACTACGAAGATGAGCTACCAAACACCACCAAATTCTACGATCACTCAATCAATGCCAGGCTGGCGAAATTGCGTGTCCTGGATAGTTCCAAAGGGTATCCCGAGTCAAAAAACCCCATTGAGGGTTCTTCTAGAATGCTGGATCCAAATTTTGGGGAACGGGTTCTGGAGAACCCCCATGACACTGCGGATAGAGACACTAATAATGACTCCGGGTATTCGACGAAGGTCTACGGTAGCTCCAAAGGCAACTCTCCTAGTTTGAGCGGTCAGAATGACGGGGAGTGTCTCGGAGCTAGTAGTTTGGTATAGAATTTAGTACAAATACATCTGTTAAGTTAAATCTTATTAAGTTTTTCTGGGGTAAACTTTTTCCTAAAGAGAAGTAGAGGAAAGTCTGGCAAGACGACGGACGGTCTCTTTATAGAAAATCAGATATAAACTTTAGATTATCCAAAGTTCCGCCACCAAATTTGCCAAATAGTAATAATGGATGCTATCTATGCTTAGGTATATACCTATAAGTCTGCATCAGCGGTATATCGTTTGGGTCTGAAATAAAATCGCCTTGACTAAATGAGGCAAGATTTTGTTTCAAATGAAAAGATATAGTAGGAGTGTATTAGCTTCAATATTTTTAACATTAACAAGGTGTCCCACTGAAAGACACATTCTCTCGGACCCTTTTCGTTTCTGCTCATAAGAGCCTTAGTTTTCAAGAGCTAAGGGCCGTAGCCAGAGGTACGACAGAAGACAAAATTGCCAGCCCCAGATTAATCGGTGGATAAGGGGAAAATCGAATAGTGGTAACTGCCAGCTACGCGGTTAAACTTTAAACGATTGGTGCTGTAGGACTTAATATATTTAGTCATGTTATTTAATAGAAATTGTGGGTATGTCCATAATTTTATTTTGCCAACCCTAGACATTCACCTTCGCTACGGCCCTCCATAACTACCGTTACTACGGCAATCATTTAAAAAAATATTAATTCAAGGAAGACAACTGCCAATTTTTTGTGCTAGGCGTTGCTTTAAGATTGCATATCTCCCCAAAGAATGACACATCATGTCTGATAAAGGTGGCCGGTTTCTGTTAAAACGATGTATATTCCAACTTCGTGCTTTTTTTTCAAGAATGTATATTCATTATTTTGTTACCCATTTAGTTCACTTCAATTTGTTTGAATGGAAACAAATATAATGTAAATACAGATCTGCGCCAATAGTAAAACATGGACCTGAAAAATGGAAACGCGTAACTATTCTGAATGGTCTGGCCGAGATGAAAGCTGACATTATTGAGAGTTTATTGTGTTTGTTTTTTGATTCTGTGATCTGGTTTTTCTTTTATTCATTCGGCGTATTATGGATTGCTAGTCAGTTCTTCAAACAAAAACTAACCAGAGCTAAGCCAAATAATTTAATATATCGAACAAACTAATATGTAGGTATTTCATATGTTTAAAACTGGTTAATACCTAGAAAAGCTTGCTATTATACGCATATATTTTATCTATAGATCATAATCTTACGGTTCCTCAAACAAAAAATATCTTTCTCTTGTTAACATGTGCTCAGGCCTAAAATATGCTTAAATAAATAGGGGAAATGTGCCTAATATCGCAACCATTTTGAAATAATTTATTTCTTGGATTTTTTTGTAATCAAAAGGCTATTCTGCTTCTTTATCAGGTTTACTTGTGAAGTATCTCGATAAATTAATTAACAACTTTTAAGTATTAATTAATGAAGTTAACTCTTTTAAGAAATCTGAAAATAGATTGTTTTCTTCAGATTAAAAAAAGTGTCCCTATTGTCGCCGAGTGTGCTATTAGGACCATCATTTGTAACATTTTCTTAAACCAGCTTTTATTTATAAACAACTTGAAACAAAGATACAAAGGTCGCATTCAAAACGTCTATAAAACAAATGTTTTGTAGTCGTTTGTCCAGGAACATTGCTCATGATACCAAATTCTACACTTGATGAACACTATCCATTTGTTCTCAAAATTTGCCGTTCAGGTATGTTTCATTACAAAGGGGACATTCACAGTCGTGTTCCAGGGAGCGCCAGCAGTGTGGTATTTTTTTTCTCTTCACAGTTTTCCACACATTGCTTTCGTGGAGGCTCCTTCTTTGCTCCCCTTATCTCTAGGCTTAAGAGACGGCTAATCCTTCCACGACCTAATCGTACAAGCATGGCAAATTCCAAAGGCTCTTTTTAGAGCCAACCCTGACTATAATATCCATAAGCATCGAAGGAATCACAAAGAACAAGCAGGGTATACCCTCCCAGCTGTGCCAAACCGCTAAATGTGACATATTGTGCTTCCAGGAAACACATAGGAGTGAAAACTCAATATTCGCAAATTCATCCAGTAAATATTGAATAATGCCGATTTCCTGTAAAATGTAAAATTGCCAGACCAGTCATCCCAGGACTGAACCTATCTATCGAAATTCCCCATGCCAAACATGGAAGCGCTATTTTCACCAAGCCTTTCAATAGGAAAAAGAAACGATAACGGCATCGAGGTCCTCACAGTGGAAGCGGGAAAGTATACCGTTACGTCAATATACAAACCGCCAGGAGTGGATTTTAGCCTTCCGGAAACGGATAACCTCCGGTCACAAAAACAAGATTTATTATTGGAGATTTTAACAGCCACAACATAACATGGGGATATGATACAACAGACTCCAACGGAGAACCAGTTGAAGAATGGGCAGATCTAAAGAACCTCACGCTGATACACAACCCTAAGCTACCCTTTTTTTACCACTAAAGTGTGGAAGCGAGGTTATAATCCCGATTTCTCTAACAAAGAACAGCAGTGCACAGAAGTCGTCTACAATGCCCTGCCAAAAACCCAACACCGCCCAATTGGCCTAAACATGTACCATGCCGCTAAGGCTCCTACAGTGCCTTTTAAAAGACGTTTCAAGTTTAGGAAAGCCAAATGGGAAAACTTTACCAAAGACCTAAACCGAGAAATCAACTCCATCGAACCCCTTCCATACCACTATGAACATCTATCTCATTGAACTCGTGAAATGCATATATATCTAGACAACATATACCATGGGCTGCAGACAACAATATATACCAAGGGTATCAACAGATTTTAAGAACTTAATTTCCACACACAATGAACTATATGAAAAAGACCCATTCGGTGAAGACACAATAGAATGTGGCGCGGTACTGCTGACCAGGTTGGGCGAGGCACGCCAACAAAAATGACTAGAAACATTAGAAAAAATGAACATGACGCATAGCACCAAGATGGCCTGGAATACAATTAAAAAGTTAAGTGGGGACCCACTAGAGCCTAAATAATTTACCAACGTAACCCCAAACCAAGTTGCCCAACAACTGCTTTTAAACGGAAAAGTGCAGAAAAACATAAGTTCAAAAAACTAACAAGGGATACCAACGATGAGACCGACCTACTAAAACACGGCTTTACCATGAAAGAACTAAATATAGCAATCAACACCATGAAAAACGGAAACTCTTCGGGAGAGGATGGCCTGTTCACAGAACAAATTAAAACAATTTGGCAAGGAAACTAGAATCTGGCTACCTGAGTTTTTTAATAAATGCCTGGCAACATATCAAACCTGGTAAGGACCCTGATTTGCCCGGTAGCTATCGTCCAATACCATTGCTGTGCCACATTTTTAAGCTCTACGAACGACTGATTTTGCAACGTATTCAAAGCCACGTTGATACTTGGAAAATCCTGTACTGGCCAAGTGCTCAACCTCACAGAACACATTGAGGAGGGGTTTCAGAAAAAGTTAACAACAGGAGTAGTCCTTATCGACCTAACCACAGCATACGATACTGTAAATCACAAAAAACTACTCCAGAAAATATATAGCACTGCAAAGGACTTCAGGTTGAGGCAGGTTATAAGATCACTCCTTCAGAACAGACGGTTTTATGTAGAACTACAAAGAAAAAAAAGCCGACGGAGACGCCTAAAAAGCGGACTACCGCAGGGAAGCGTTTTGGCCCCAACTCTGTTTAATATTTATACCAATGATCAACCAGTCACCGAACATGCTAGACATTTCCCGTATGCCGACGACCTTGCAATCTCCATACAGGTTAGGACTTTTAGGGATATAGAAGTTAAATTGGAAGCAGCTCTGAAAACTATGTCCACCTACTACCGCGAAAAGGCTCTTAAACCCAATCCAGCAAAAACACAAGGTTGCGCCTTCCACCTTAACACACACAAGGCAAACAAGAAACTTAAAATCTCATGGGAAGGTGAAGAACTTGTCCACCTTGATTCACCGAAGTATCTGTGTGTTACTATGGATAGAACGCTATCCTTCAAACAATACTGACATAATACTCGGCAAAAAGTGACACCCAGAAACAACCTATTAAAAAACTTGCTGGAAGTAAATGGGGTGCTAAACCTCAAGTCCTGAGAACATCTGCACAAACACTTTGCTTCTCTACAGGAGAGTATGCTGCCCCAGTATGGTGCCGATCCATCCAAATCATCCGTACAAAACGGGTCGACGTTGATCTCAATCAAACCTGTAGAATTATTACTGGGTGCATGAAAGCTACTCCCCCGGAAAAACTCTACAGAGCGGCAGGTTCTTCAACACCTACCGAGAGCAGAAAAGGCATTGAACATGTTGAGAAGTTTAAGCAAGTGTTTGATGAGCGCCATATCCTACACGGAAATCAAGAACCAATGAGGAGACTAAAATCTAGAAGCAGTTTCCTTCAGTCTGCTCCACTGGAACCACCAGATAACTTTCTCCAGTCGGAACTACCCTCAACAGGGTATACCCTGGATCGGAAAACCCGGAAAAAATTAAACCGAATAAAAACAGGAGTGGCACCGGTGAAAACGAATATGATCAGATGGGGGATACAGGAAGACCAATCAAATCTTTACGACTGTGACGAAGTGCAAATGAGGACCATATCTTGAGCTGCATACTGTGCCCTGCTTTGCTGTATTCCTTAGATCGTTTTCACTATTCTCTTCGTCGGTAGCAACCGTTAGGTCTTGCGGTATTTAATAATCACTGGACCACGATGAAAGTCGATGGTCTCTTTTTTGAAATTGCATTTGTTTTCTTTTTCTTTGGGTATTTTCCTTGTGTTTTATTTTCCGCTTTACCATCATCTTCTGCTTTCATGAAGCACTTTTTTGTCACTTTTTTAAGGCCAGATTTAATTTTAACTGTTGTGATGCCCTTAAAATTATTGAGTCTTTCCAATTCTTCCGACAAATATCCTTTTAAAGAGAACTTGTCATTAAAGCAACAATTATGTACTTTCTGCTTCTTGTACGCATCTGACTTTGATTCTTAATAGAAGGCAGTGGGTTGATATCAAGGGGCATTTCCAGGTTCACTAATAATGCTGCTACATGCAGGTTTTCGATCATCAGGCATTATTCGGGAATTGCCAGGTTCACTACTAGTGATGATGCATCCAGGTGTCGCGTCATCAGGAGTGTTTGGTACGACTCTTATTTTTCACCCTCTTGCTGCTCATTTTCTTGTTGTGAATTTTCCCGATACATAGGTTGATTTTCCATGTCGGTTACAAACTCTTGTGCCTCAAAAATATGACGATTACAAAGAAACAAGCCACTTTTCCTAGAACCATTTGCAGCTGTTGCAACAGTTGCTGCTCTATTGCAAGCCTCACTCAATAGCCTGCCTACCTGATAGCCAAGTTTCTTTTGCTTGAGCATTATCCCTTTAAGAAAAACATAAAAGCGCGATCGAATGCTGCATTTTGTGCATGCAGTGTGGCGGTAATTATACGACATGCACACCATTAGTGCGAGCTATTTCCAAAAGTTAGAAATTCCTGGTGTGCGACACAGCAGCGGATCTAGGGACGCGTGGACCTCAGGGCAAAATATATTTATGGGCCCCTACCCCTTGTATACTTTAAAACTAAGTTAAGGCATTTTTCATAGGTAATACATGATATATGAGTATCACATAAAAAGTAAGAAGATAACAATACTTTTTATTCAGGATGAAAACTAATAAAGAACCATTTTTTTTTCGTATGCCTTGAAAAGTAAGAAAATAAAATAAATTTTTATTTAGCATGAAAGCTAGTTAATACCAAAAATTGTAGATTGGTATTTTGCGTATCACATAAAAGGCCAGAAAATAAAAACACTCTAAACAAAATATAAAAACTAATAATAAACTGACATTGGCAAAATTATCTATTAGATCTGTTAAATCTAACTTCGCTGCGATATTGTATTACTAATATCTAGAATGTTATTTTTCGTATCACATAAAAAGTAATAAAATCAAAACACTTTAAACAAAATATAAAATCTAATAACAAACTAACATGTAGAATGATATTTTTCTCACTTTGGCATCAGCAAAATTCTCCATTAGATCTGTTAAATCTAACTTCGTTGCGATATTGTATTACTAATATCTAGACTGGTATTTTCCGTGTCACATAAAAAGTAATAAAATAAAAACACTTTTAATAAAATAGAAAAACTAATAACAAACGGAAATCTAGAATTATCTTTTTCTGACTTTGACATTAGGAACATTATCTATTAGATCTTTTAAATCTAACTTCCCTGCCATATTGCATTACTAATATCTAGAATGGTATTTTCCGTACCACATAAAAAGTAATAAAACAAAAACTCTTTAAACAAAATATAAAAACTAATAACAAACTAAAATCTAGAATGATATTTTTCTGACTTTGGCATTAGCAAAATTATCTATTAGATCTGTTAAATCTAACTTCGCTGGGATATCGTATTCTATATTTAAAATGGATAGATCACGCAACCTTTGTTCATTCTTTGTTGACCTAATGCAATTTTTAAACATTTTCAATTTACTAAAAGACCTTTCCAATTGCGCCACAGTTACAGGTAGGGTAAAAAATTATAAAAACATAACAACTTCAGAAAAATCAACTTCCATATACGAATATTTATTAATTACTATTTCAAAAAGTTCTCTAATGTTCATATCTTTTTTGAGGTCAGGTTTAACTAGTTCAAGGAACATAGCAAACTGATTGACATTACTGTTACTAAAAATTTCACGATATTTTTGAAATAAGAGATGGCATTATGTTACCTTTTTCTTTTTCTATATCTTCTGCCTGAAGCAGCTACAGTATAAGTCTTAGCACTCCACTTACTAATATTATTTGATCATGCAAACAAACTATTCAAGTATCAAGTAAGTATTTGATAATTTGACAATTTGAATGTAGCTTAATTATTATTTCATTATTTTTGGTTTGCATATTTGATGTTTCACCATTTTACTTACTTCGATACAAAAATACTTTACAATCCGCGGCATCATGGGGCCCTTCTGAACCTTGGGCCCCAGGGCGGCGCACCGAACTGCCCGGTGATATATCTGCCGCTGGTGCGACAAATGCCCGTCCAGAACCAAAATAATGGAGTCATATTTTGTAGGTTTAACGTTTGCTATAAATTGTAGCTGAAACCATTTCAAGAAGCTGTCCATCTGAATTGATCCTGACTTGTGACAGGCCGCAATAGTGCCATTGGTGCTCCATCGAGTAGTCCAGCCCTCATACTTACCCTAGGAAAGACTAGCAGTGGCTAGCTATGAGTGCAGCACTCATACAACAGGTTACGATAGTGACCAGTGAGCCCCTCTCGCCAGTGGAGACCTACCCAACTTGACGTTTCCTCTTAAGAAATGACTTTACTAGTTTTGTGTTGCACTACCGTCAGACCAGTTATATAGCCTATTTGGAGAATGATATTTTATTCTTGCCATTGATTATACTTGAGGTTTATGAAGACTTAACTGAGGAATTCTCTTCATAAAGGCTCGAAGCCATTTCCATCCAGCCGCCTAATCCGTTCTAGCAAATGGGAGGGGAAGATCGTTTTGCTCTGCTATCTGAAAAGGCATTTTTTTGAAATGGCTATCGTTCTTAGGCCTTAAGACTACATCTCTAAGCAGCTTCCAGCTAACTCCGTTTCTAAATCCTTATCCAATGCGGGTTCTTGACCAAGTTTGTTTGCCACTATTGAATTTGTCTTTGAGGGTCAACTTGGGAACACCAAAATAATTTGAAGCTCGTTGAAGGCCCATTTACTTAGACCGCACAGAGATAATTACTCTTTTCATTCTTTCTGCAGACCATTTTTGATTATTGCGTTAATTTGTAATTAAAATAATATTGTAAGAGGAACTTTAAAGAGAACCATTTTACTATTCCCAATAACGCACAGTGCGATATTAAGCACATCACACGGTGCGATATTAGCCAAATATCATGAAGAAAATATTGTATAAATTTTATAAATTTGACACGTTTTAATTTCAAATTATTCGAGGTACATAATGCCAGCAACATTGCACGCATAATTTAAGTGAGGTCTACATACCTACCATTCTTCATAGAATTGTCCAAATATAGCTAGAGCACTTTCAATGACCACATAACCATCAAAAATATTTTATAGCGAGCAAAACAAAGGGATTACCCCATTCACTACTAGAGTGCGACACTTATCAATGAAGTAATAGCATATAAAGTTCCTTTACAGGCGTAGCCGACTATATCAAAATCGGCCTCTCCTATTGGTCGATCCGCATGGCCCTCCGCTCGCTTCGCTCGCTACGGGGGCTTAAGAAAAGGAAACTAACCAGATGCTAACCCAATCTTACCCAAGACATACCCAAAATCAAGAAAAAAGGCTGCTTAGAAACATAATTTTTAAAAAATAATAAAAAAAAGCAACGGGGTTCGAACCCATGTTTTCCAGGTGGGACCCAACGATCTAAACCTCTACACCACGAGAGCTCTTGCGAGAAGTTTAGTTACTACCTTACCTACTGAAGATTGCATCACGAAGACATCTTGCATCTTGTAATACGAGATGGATCGACCAATAGGAGAGGCCGATTTTGATATAGTCGGCGATGCCTGTAAAGGATCTTAAAATGTGAAGTAATAGACGGGTGCGATATTAGGAAGTATGCGATATTAGGTATATTCCCCTTACGTTATTCAATATTCAAGCAATTAATACAAAAAAAAATTACAACTGGCTTAAAAACGAATAAAAACATTAACTACCATTGGAAATTACACTTTTCACACGCCGTGTGAAAAGCATAGTTTTCACACGGCAAAGTATATGTGTTATGCAGAAATCCAGATGACCGTGTTCACTGTTTGGCCAACTAAAGATGTGACGCTTCCAAAATTTCAGTTGCCCTTTTGACAATACGTAACTGGTATAATTTAAAATTCTATTATTGTAAACAAACTTCGAAAAAACCGCAAGTTTAAAGTAAAAAATGCAGATATTGAATCAAAAAATTGCTTGCAATTCTGGCAAAAGTATGCTGTGAAAGGCGTGTGAAAATTACTTTTCACACATATGTCCACGCTTGTGAAAAGTGCTATTTTCAACATTTGTTGCACAATTTAATATTGTTGTTATGAACAGATTGGATTCCTTTGTGTCTCAAGCAACTACAATACAATTATTAAAACTTATTAAACAAAACAGCGATAATATTCTTGGTATACATGTTAAACAATTTATTACGAATAAAGACCTCAGTTTCTTTTCAGAGCGAAGTTCGGGCAAGGGTTAAACGATAAAATCGTACCTTAAAAATACCATTTGCCCAAATTAATCTTTGGATTTGCTTTTTTTTGAAAAAAAAATGCTATCGTCAATAGGATACCTATTATACTCTGTTATGTTTTTAATGCCTTAATCTACACTCTTCTACTGTGTCATTTCGTTCATCTTCGTCGCAGAGACGGAAAGCCTCAACTTCCTATAAAAGACCATTCTTTCAAATTTATTTTTAAAATACTTATTTTTAAGAAGTTATTGTGTGTAAAATATTAGGTTTATGCTATTGTTGTAAAAATTGAACTAATAGTTGTATTTATACATATAATTTGAAAAAAATCTTAATACTTTTAACCACGAGATAAGCAAGGCAGACTTTTTGTGCTTTTGTTGGAGCATGTTATTTTTCAGCATTGAAGGTGGTTATTTTTAGAAAGGCTCTATTTGCGAAAATATGATATTTTTCTCATAGTCTCATATCTGGTATCGGCATATTTGTTTCTGAGAGGCCAAATAACTCTAAAAAAATCCTAATAGATTACAGTCTGCCACTATAATCTGAGAGATGAAAAATTTGCAATTCCTAAATCAAATCTGTTTTTCATTATTCCCCTATGAGAGAAGTTACTTTATTAAAAATACAAAGTTTAGGCTTAGCTTAATCCACTTATTAAATTCAATAAATTGACCTTACTAAACTATCAGTCATAATGTAACATCTGAGGACGATATTTTAAATATCCAGTTTCAATATACCATTAGTTCAGTTTTTGAGACTTTTTTTTAAATAGTTACACTTTTAGGTTATGTTAATACTTGGATTACGATTTGACCAAGTGTCGTTTTTTTGTAAATTAACATTAGCTTATAGATTTTATTTATTAAAACATTTAAAGATATGATTGTTGTATATATAATATGAAGTTTTCTAAAAAGCTGTGTATAAAGCGTAGTGTACATTCTTCAAATTGTTGAATAATTTGTATATTGGAAACATGAATAAAGTATATTTTATTAAACAGCTTTGTTTGGTTCTTTTGCGTCAGTGTGCAATATGTAGTTTTTGACGCGTACTATGTTATGAAAATTAAGGTATCCATTATAGCTCCATGCAAGGCTAGCTAATTTAACCTTCCGTACACACACATATTTTCCTTGTACACCACACACTGGGGTGTGTCATACCTCACCCCATATTTCTCATTTTTAAGAAAAATCGGAAACGAAATAAGTTTAAAATGTTTTTAGAGGATAAATTTATTTAAAACAAAGTTCTGCATAATGGAAAAAACTAACATTTAAAAAAAAATCGCTCCGTATACAAAAAAAATGCTCCAGTCAAAACTAAAATTTTGTCAACGAAAACGTACGTTCTGTATTTACATCAACTTAAAAAACAACTTAATATTTTTCTTGTAAGAGACATAGAAATAGAAATGAAAACAATTTATCTCAAACTTGTTCAGCACAGTTTGTACAAATAAAGCCTCTATGTTCATTGGACATGGGAAGATGACATCTTGAAGACGCCTGTTTTGTTTTCCGATCCCTAGATCTCCGACAAAATCCACACCGTGCACTTTTTTGCATAAATGACAATTCGCGAGGCTGTTCTTCAATATCCAGAATACCTCTAATGAGATTTTTCAATCCTTTCCTCAGAGTGGTAATCTCCAACCTGCATTTTAGATGAGGTTCAATCAGATCAAACGTAAGTGTGTTGAGAAATTCTCGTCTTCGAAATTTTGAGTTGGTCCCGGTAAAGTTATACAAAACCATTGCATAAGCATCCGATAAAAAAAATCTCATTGGCCACCATCTAGTACATCTTGCTGTTGTATAAGTATGGCACAGCTTATCAAACGTGTCGGTACCCCCTTTCGTGGTGTTATAATCCAAAATTATTATGGTTTTTTTGTAACTTCATCAACGATATTTGAGTGGTGCATTGTTGATATCAATAATACAACCTTGTTCTTCTTTGGCGTGAATGATACCAAAGTTTTATTACGGTCAAACACGAACTTTGATTCACCCGCCTTCTGTCCACTGAGAAAACTTGGTGGAATCTCCCGTTTGTTTTTCCTCAAGGTTTCCATCATGGTTAGTTTATGCTCAGTCAACATTTTTTCAAAAAGGTCTACTGATGAGAACCAATTATCAACAGTTATATTTCTTCCTGTTCCATGAATAGGTTCAGATATTTTTTTTACATAATGAAACGGAACTGATTCATTATTTTCCGTAGTGACTTTTCCAACATATGGCATTTACCATATACGACGTCCTAGCACCATTCATCATAAGAATTTTCATACCATACTTATCTGGTTTTGAAGACATATAAATTCTGAACGGACATTTGCCGCGATAGACCATTAGCTGCTAGTCGATAGTGCAGTATTCATGCGGCGTGTAGTATTCTCTACAATGTGTCATAAAGATCTCCCATATTTGTCTAATAGGAGCAAACTTATCAGTTTGCCTTCTTTCATCACGAGTGGCCTTATCATCAAATCGGAGACAGGAAGTAAGAAAATCAAATCTATTTAGAGGCATAGTAGCTCTATACAAAGAATGTGCGTATTTAGAGAACCAAAGCTCCTGTAAATTCGAATCTACGGACTGCTGAGTACCACAAAAATATAAAAGTCCTATAAGTGCTTTTTTGTCATACGCTCCCAAAAATAGCTATTTTACGGACTCATTTGAGTCCGTAAAATGCTTCTTTTTAGGCCTAGTCCCTAAAAGTCGTCATGGCAACCTTTACGGACTATTCCAAAATTCCTGAATATGTCTAAATGTCAAAAATTTCGAATGACATGACAAAATTGTCAAATAGTTGCTACGATATCAAATTCTAAGCTAACTTTGTCGTACATTATGATTTCAAAAATTATGGTAAATTTGCAAATTAAGGCGTACTGAAGAATTGCCAAAAGCGTATAAATAAAAATTAAATTTTGGGAGCGTATGACAAAAAATAGTGTTTGTCACACGTACCTAAATGAAGTTTTTCAGGACTCATCTGCTATTCCGGACTCGGCTAATGCCTCGTCCGGAAACAGCAATGATTCGTCCTGAAAAACTCCATTTTAGGTACTTGTAACAAAAATAACTATTATTCCTACAATATTGGTAGGATTATGAAAAATTTGTCCATTATCTATTTTTTTCCAATTTCCTTTCAATTTCTTCATTTGTGTGAAACATTATTGTGTTCAGGATATCTTCTGAAAATATCAATGATCATGCTTTCAAAGGATTTTTCACGTTTCTGGCTGCACCTTTTGGACCAGGTAGGCAACTCACAATGTTCTTACTTTGCCGTCTTCCCCATTTTTCTGGTATTCCACAGCTCCATCTGTATCCATTTTTACCTTTTATTACAGAACTTCTCGATTTCTTAGATGGGCCTGCCTCATAAAGGTCCGTGTCGCTTTCGAATTCTGCCCTATTCTCTATATCAGACAACTCTTGTTCGGTATCAGATGGTTCTTGCTCCTCCAGAAAGTCCGAGTCTTCGTCTGAGTCAGAAGTATCTGCATTTTCAGGTACTGTAGGATTATCTTGTAAATCCAATAACAAAGTATTCATTTCATCCTGCAGTTCTAATTCAGACAAAGGTTTAATTCGCTCCCAATTAGACATTTTTACCTACAACAAAAATTTTTATACACTTTTTTATATAAAAAAAGATGAAAACCTACTTACTTTTACGCCCAATCGATAACACAAACTTACAATTCACAAAAGTTACGCGCACCACACACTGGGGTATATGGGACCCCGGAATGGGCAAACACGGCTACCGTTCGTGTCTTTGAATATTCAAAGGTTCGTGTACTAATTCACGTCCCGTTTGGTCTTTTGATGATTAGGTAGTGGGGGACCTGAGCTAAATTTGCGTGGAGCTCTAAAACTATTGGTTATAGCCTTGAAATTTGGCGCGCTCGCGCGCTGTTAAATAAGTGCTGGGGTTTGTCATACCCCAGTGTGTGTTCCGAGGGTTAAAGCAGATAAGGGATTGAAATCACCTTCTTCAAGTTTTAAATTTAATAAAGACTGTTTGTACAGGGTACATCCCAAGTACCCACTGCTGAAACTTTAGGGCAGAATTCGATATGTCATATTTAAGTAGAAAGGTTCCTATTATACACGTGTCTGATGGCAACTATTAATTTGGGATGCTAATTTCGGACAAATACCCTGAAGGGTAGATTTCAAAACGACATATAGCTTTATTTACCAACCAGCCTCACCTATTGAACTAATAAAATATTGTTGAAATAACAGAAGAATATTCGAAACAAAACTTTTTCAAAGAAATGGTTAACAGGCATTGTTGAAAATTTAAAATAGAACTGTTATTTGTAATGTTTACAATGATGGATTTCGATACAATCAATGAGTAATTTTCGCGAAAATGCATACGTTAGAAGAATTAAAATAAAACGCAGGAATGAGCTACACTTTCGCAGTGGCATCGCCAAGGGTGAGCCTGGGTGGGCTCGCGCCCCCCTAAAATTTAGTGTGCCCACCCAGGCGCCCACACAAAAAACAACATAGGCATTAATAAAATACTTTCCTTTATAAAACCACACTAACCACGCTGCTAAAACCACGCTAATCACGCTGCATATAGCTACAAACAAAATGTGTTGTCAATCAATATCTACAGCTGAAACTGCATATGTAAATTATAACAGAAATATTACAGAATTATTACAAATTATTGCTAGCATGGGCGACATCTTCATTGCAGCAGCCGCACTTCGAGTTCTATTGCCGTATGTTTTGTCGTTACTATTTATTTTATAATTATTATTAATAATTTCATATATTTATTAATAATTATTAAATATTTAGTAGGGAACTATTTTTATATTGTTTTATTTAAAAACGAAATAACTATATGCTTATTATAATTACATAATTAGAGTTTGTAATTGAATCCTTTATATTGCCAGACTCTATCTCTGTTTAACAGCATAGAGTAAGGTTATAGTTTATACAATAAAAAAAAACAAACGAGTTCAAGACCAGTAAACAGAAATTAGTTATATAAGAAGAGGCAGTTTAGGAGAGTGTGCAAATCCTACTGGTCAATGAGAGATTCGGTCAAGGTCGCCAGCAGCTCTCTACCAATCGAACTACCTATAATGTGGTAGGTACCACTCCTCAATAACTAATAAATAAACTTATGAATAAGTTTGCAAGTAAGTAACGAGGTATTAGACAACAAAAAAACAATAAAATTTTAAAACAAAATCCACGTTTATTGATAATTAATGTGTTAAACAACAGGTCTCCTGCTATTGAAGTTCTTAGGCTAGGTTATTACAATAATGATTATACCACAATAAATATATAAAATTTAATTAGTGAAAAAAACACCACTGACACCAGCTATTAATCAAAGTGAAATCCACTTCCAAAAAAAAAAAAACACATCAAGTATCAATCATATAATGTCAGATCACCTCAATGACAATTCAAAATAAAGTAAATGATAGGTAAGCCAAATTAAAATTTAAAAAGTTAAGGTAGGGTAAGCGAGATAGTTATTGGCCCTTTAAGAATTATTTGCGGTTTAATGTTGATTTTAAAAAACCCAAATTGATATATTGACATTTTTATTATCAAAAACACTAAAACAAAGTTGTTTCTTGATAAAAATTAAGTGCATTTAAGTATTGTCACGACTAACAACCATCCGAACGTTTTTGTGCTACCCTATAAAATTAGCCGCCGCGCCGCCGCCGTGCCCCTCGCTTCTCTGTCCGTCTGAATCATCGCCCGGCCGGCCGCGAAGTTTCAGGATCGCTGGACTGGAATTATCTCGATGGCCTCGTCGAGACCATATAGAGTGGCCTCGGAATACTTCCCGAATATTCGGGATAGATTTGAGATTATATATAAGCAGACCTAAGGCGAATGTTAGTTAGTTCAGTTCAGTTAATCATTGAGTGTTGAATAGATATTAGTTGTAAAGTTATAAGAGTAGTTTAGAGTGTTAAATTGTATACAGTGGTAGTGAATAAAAAGAGTATTAGTTGAAAATAGCAAAGTTGTAATTCTGTTAAGAACCCACGGGAAAACGTAACATTTGGTGTCAGAAGTTGGATTGTGAAGGGACCGGACTTGCGAAGTATTTTTCGAGGAAAGAAGTACAAGTACGTCAACGAGACCGATTGATTGGTGGATTCTGGTAAAATTTTATAACATTCTATGGTCAATACAAGGCAACAAACGGCGGAAATGGAGCAAATAAATAAAATGTTGGCCGATTTTATGGATAATTTAAATGCTGAGAGGCGAGCGGATCGGGAAGAGGAAGAACGTAAAAAGCAGATAGAACAGGAGCGGCTTCAAAAAATTTTTCAAGATCAAGACGACAAAAGGCAAGCAGAACAGGACCGGCTTCAGAAAATTTTACAAGACCAGGAAGACAAAAGGCAAAAAGAACAGGATGACCGGCTTCAGAAAATTTTACAAGATCAAGAAGACAAAAGGCAAGCTGAACGGGAGGACGATGAACGTAGAAGGCAAGCAGAACAGGACCGGCTTCAGAAAATTTTACAAGACCAGAAAGATAAAAGGCAAGCGGAACAGGACCGTCTTCAGAAAATTTTACAAGACCAGGAAGACAAAAGACAAGCAGAGCAGGACCGGCTGCAGACAATTTTACAAGATCAAGAAGAGAACAAGCAAGCGGATCAGGAAGATGATGAACGTAGAAGACAAGCAGAGCAGGACCAGCTTCAGAAATGGATGCTTGATGTAATTGTAGGCGAGCAAGGAAAACTACTGAAAATATTGGACGGGCAAAATGAGAAATTTGAAAAAAAAAGTAAACAATATACAAAAAGAAGTTGGAACTGTACAAAAAGAAGTGGGAAATGTACAAAAAGAAGTTGGAAATGTACAATAAGAAGTAGGAGACGTACAGAAAGAAATGAAGAATCTACAAGCAGAAGTTACCAGACTAAAACATCAAGTACCAACCGAGAGGGCATTCGCCTCAGGTCAAAACATCAAACCTCCAACGTATGACGGTCAAACATCGTGGACAATGTACAGAAGGCAATTTGAAGCTGCTGCTGTTGCCAACAGTTGGAATAACGAAGAAATGGCTACATCACTAGTGGTTGCGCTTCGTGGATCTGCCCTGGAACTATTGCAGACTATTCCCATCAGCCAACAGGGGAAATATGACATACTTGCAGCTGCCCTGGAAAGACGATTTGGAGACCAACATAGAAGGCAACTGTATCAGGCACAAGTTAAGTCCCGACATCAGAAGCCTGGTGAAAACCTGCAAGAGTTTGAGTCAGACATTAGACGTCTCATTCAACTGGCCTACCCGGGTGCGAGAGAGGAATTTCAAGAGGAACTTGCTGCCCAATATTTCGTGGATGGTATCAGAGATCTAAAAACTCAGAAAATGCTACGCCTAGCCAAATTTGATAACAGCAATCAAAGACTGGCCTCGTCCTCGCGACAAACACGAACTGCGGAACTTCCTTGG
>MU183047.1:217536-231294 GCA_016904865.1 Pissodes strobi | reverse complement strand
CTGGATCATATTTATGTTAAAAGTCCTATATGTAACAAAAAAAATAATTCATTTATTTTTCATCAAGATATAACTGACCATTACCCTATCTCAGCGATAATAAATTTGACACCGAATGAACCTTTAAAAAACAATACTGAAGCACATTTAAAAAAGTTTATAAATTATAGAGCACTAAAATCGAATTTACTTACAGAAACATGGGAACGGCTATATCTCTCAAATGATCCAAACTTAGGAATGACAAATTTTATAACAAAATTACAATTTTTAATTGAGAAAAATACGAAACCATAAAAGAATTAAAACATATGAAGCAAATTAGGAAAGAATGGATGACATCAGGTTTACTTAAATCAATTGATGAAAAAAATAAGTTATATAGAGAACTAAAGAAAGAACCCAGTAACCAACATCTAAAACAGAGATATAACCAATATAAAAATAAAATTAGATTGTTAATCAAAAAAGAAAAATCTGATTATATAGATAAGAGCAAAACTAAATCAAATTCCTCTGCTGAACTTTGGAAATGCGTAAATAAATTGTGTAATAAGACAAATGAAAAAAATAAAATTGAAAAAGTTATAGACGAAAAAAACGATTCTATTACCGATTTAAAGAAAATTGCATACCTATTTAATACCTTCTATTGCAATTTAGGTAAAAATATGGCTAACAAAATAAATGTTCACCAAAATTTTAAAAATTATATACCACTTGTTGAGAAAACCATGTTTTTATTTGAAACAAACACTGTAGAAGTGGAAGAGGAAATATCGAATGTCAAAAATAAAAAAGCTCCAGGTTGGGATGAGATTAGAAGGGAAACTCTAAAAGAAATATCAAAGGAAATTTCAACCGTTCTAACGTTTTTAATAAACCTATGCTTTCAAACTGGAATATTCTCTGACTGCTTGGAGATTGGAACTGTAAAACCACTTTTTAAAACTGGCGATAGAAATAAAATTGAAACTTATAGACCAGTATCACTTCTATCAATTTTCTCTAAAATAATTGAAAAACTAGTAAAGAAAAGGATTGTGAAATTTCTCGAAAAACACAAAATATTATCAGCTTTGCAGTTTGGATTTAGAAAAGGGAAATCGACACAAGATGCGATTCAAAAATGAACATCAGAAATTTACGCCGCTTTAGACAAAGCTGAGCCATCCCTATGTGTTTTCCTAGACCTGTCAAAGGCTTTTGATACCGTATGGCATCAAAATCTACTGAAGAAATTAAAGTGCTATGGTATCTAAAAGAGGCTCATGACTTGCTGAGAAGTTATTTATCTGGAAGAAAACAACGAGTTAATATAGACGGAATCTTAAGTGAAGCAGAAGAGGTCCAGTATGGAGTTCCGCAAGGATCAGTACTTGGACCATTATTATTCATAATGTATATAAATGATATGCTAAATAGTCACATAAATGGTACTATATTGAGTTTTGCTGACGATACCGTGGATTTTTGTCAATCTAAAACTTGGGAAGATTTAAAAAATAAAATTGAGGAAGACCTAAATTATCTCAAACTATGGCTTGATAGCAATAAATTAACATTAAATGCGGACAAAACTAAGTATGTATATTTCTTTCAGATCTTATAAAAATTCGCAGGAGCTAGGTACCTTAAAATTAGGCTGCAGTTCAATTCCTGAAACATCTTCAATAAATTATTTAAGTATTTATATCGACCAGCAACTTAAATGGGATGTTCATGCGAGGTACGTTACAAATAAAATTCGAAGCCTGATAAGCAAATTTTAATACCTTAAGGATTTTTTTATCTCTTAATCATTTAAAAATTTTGTACCAAGCACTAGTAGAAAGTCACCTCATATATGGTCTAATTGTATGGGGAGGTATATGTGAATCACACGTAAAAAATCTTACAACAGTACAGAAATGGTTAATTAAAGTTACACATAACAAAACAATTTATATCCAACAGATAGACTTTATTCTGAAAGTCAGCTCTTAGACATCAGACAGCTTTATTGTTTTGAGATTTTAAAAAATATAAAAAAAGAGAAGATAAATGTAGAAATAAATATACATGACAAAAATACTAGAAATAAGGGTGCATATCCAACTATAGCTTATAAAACGCATGGCCAGCATTCAATAAGCTATTATTCACCAAGATTGTACAACATGTTACCAAATGAGATAAAAGAGATGAAAAACATACGTAAATTTAAAAAAGAGTTCAAAACTGGATACTTAATCAAGATAGGCAAAGCTTAAATGATATTAGTAACCTAAAGTATCAGAAGTAAATTGTCTAGAAAAAAGTAATATCAATGTATTGTAAATTATAACAAAGTTTGAAAAAAATCCTAATATTCTGACCTCGATTGTGACTCTCCCGGGAGGGACGTTAAAATTACCGATTGGACAGTATTTTGATTATTATTGCATATGTGTTGAATTTAAATTTGTAATATGTGATCAAATGCTCTTGTGTGATTTTTACTATTTCATATAATTTTATTTATTTATGGAAATTATATCTTTAAATATACCTAAAATTGTAGTCTTAAAGCTGAGTTGTAGTCATAATAATTTTTGTCTCAACATTGTAGTTTTATTTCTTAACATTTTAGTTTTAATAATGTAGTCTTAATGCATCCACGAGCACTTACGTAAGTGCCTCATGGCTCTTATTTTCTACGTTTTTTTTTGTTGGCTATTGGGTTAATATTTAGTATATTTTTAAATTTAATGATAAATAAACGTATATATTTTTATTATTATTATTATCAATTTTGGTGTCGCAGAGTTCGAAAGGGTATTCCACAAGTTGACTATTAAATGAATTAATGTTTTTTTCCTAATGGCAACAGTGTGTTTTTTTTTCTGTATTTCCGTTAATGATATTTTACTATTATTATCGAGTTTGATCCTCTTTGATCTTTTTTTCTTCTTAGGTTTCTGTTTTGCTTTCTTTTCTAGGAGACTATTTTCTAGTGAAATTTTTTTCCTGTTCTCTTTCTTTTTCTGTTTTCTTTTTCTTCAAGCTCATTCGGTTTTTTCTACTCGTTTTTATCTTGATATTGTTTCCAAGATGATGACGACTATAGAAAAGAAGATCTTTGAGTTTGTTTTTTGCCTTTTCTTTGAGGCGTCTTGGGATAGTACAAATATTGATTTAAATTAGCGTATTTAGGCTGTTCCAAGGGCTGTTCTCCTTCAGAAAGATTTTTCTCGCTCTTCGAAGTAGTTTACTCTAGATTTTGTTCAAGTATATCATAAGATTTTTGCTGAGGATCATCTATTATAATCTCATGCCAAACGTCGTCGTTGTCCTTTTCTATTAAAATGGCCGTAGTCAAAATATCTAGCTCTGATATATTGATAATATCCGGAATGTTCAATAAGTTCTGGTTTTCATCCACTACCATGCTGTTAGAGCCAAGTACTTCACAATCCTTTACCCCAGCCATTCGTGTTTCTTCTTCTGTTGGTACATTGCCATTTAAGTTTTCAGGAGCAAGAGGAGCGTCTTTCTGTGTGTCTATAGTGTGTCTTTTTCTGGGCCTATAATGTCTCTAAACTTTCTAAAAGGTAAAATGTTCTCATCGCAGCTTTGGGGCACAATAAAGGTTTCTGCTTTCTTTTTTCCTAAACATTTACTAAAATCGATCGAGTTTGGATTCCAAGGGTATAATCTGCATGCTCTAAAGCTATTTATTATAATATCTGGGCGGACAGATTTTGAAAGTGCAATTAAAATAATTCCTAAATCCGTACAAAGGTTGCTTAATTTTCGATTAATATGAGTTTTATGGCCGTCGACAAAGAGGATTACAGGAAACTGGATGCCAAACTTTTGAAGATGGGGGTAGAAACTATTGGCCACATATTCGTAAAATATTTCTGTTTTCATCCATCCTGTATCACTGGTCGCAAACGTAAATCCTTCAGGTATCGCATCACCTCTTTCTTTGCGTAGTCTTTTACCAGGAAATATTATTAAAGGCGGTATATAAGTTCCTGCAGCACTAAAACTAAATAGTACAGTCAACGTCGTCTTGGCTTTACCCGGCTCGATCTCATGCACATTTCTGATGCCCTTAGGTGCAATTACTCTTTTATTTTGCGGGCAAAGTTGAAAATTTGTCTCATCTGCATTTAGAAGTCTTTCTGGGTGTTCGAGAACTTCTTCATATCCTTTTTCACTTAATTATGAATGTAAGCCGCCAAACCACTTTCTTATGTCCTGCTCTCTGATGGCAGAGGAAGCAACAGATACCCCCCCAGATTTTCGTGTGGTTAAATCAGGATGCCTTTTCATAAATGCTTTGTACCATCCATCTCCTGGTAAATTATTTGTAAAGGGGTTTTCACGGGGCGATCGTCCAAGAACAGCTTGACAGATGTTTGAATACCTTCTTTCCTTCGAGAAAACCCCTTTCTTAGGCAGGCAACCATTTATCCAGTTAACTAATTGGCCCTCTTCCTGGCTACTTAGTATGGGTGTGTGTTCATGGGATGATTTTGCGAATTTATCTGAGAGTCTAAACTGTAATGTGGCCCTAGGTAGGTATGTTGTATTTTTTGCACGCTGTGCGTTTGGGCATGCTATTATTGACTTTTTCGATGGCTTTATTCAGGGTCTCCTCCAAATACTTTTTAGTGTATGTTTCTTGGGGTGCTATTTTTGGCATTCTAAAATTTAAAAGATGAATCGTGTCACCAAAAAATTATTATCAGTTCATTATTACGCTATCCTTAGACCTTATATAGGTAAATTCAGTTTTTTTCCATGTATCGGACTTCAATATTCATCGTCGGATTTTAGTTAATTTTATTGATTTTTAGTGGCGTTTGAATGCTCAATTATTTGTCTCCCTATATCCGTCCCACTGATGGAAGCATCAATGCTTTGTGGCTATTTTATCTGTCTTGCATATTGTAGTCCGATAAACGGAAAATGACCCAGCATACCAGTATAGGAAATACGAATTAGAACTGTTGTAAATATTATTAGGGAAGTATTCAATTTGTATGGGAATCCCACTCAATAATAATTAAAAAAATATATATTATTGTCCTAGATAGTTATTGGCTCCCCTATCTTGACAGTTATTGGCCGTGGCCAACAACTAATAGGAACCACAAACGAACAAATTTATTGATAAAATTGTGCCTTTCAATATTAGTTAATGTGAAATATCGTATTTAAACCTCACAGTTTAAGTCTAATCAAAAGTCATAGTTATTGGCCGGGGGGCTCCAAAAATATCAAAGGTCTAAAACACTATTCAATTCAACACAATATCCCCAGTTAACTATTAATTATTTAAGCGAATGTAAAGTTCACTGACACGATCCTCAGTAAGAGAGATAAAACTTTATTAAACCACTAACCCTTTAATTTAATCTTGTAATAATATTCAAAATATATTATAATATAATAATATAAGACATTGATAACCTCCAAAGTGAGAATTTCATTTTATAAATCTCTCTAATACTTTACAATTAAATTTGGTGGTGACCCAAAATTTGACTACACAGGCATTTGGAACAATGTAACGAAGTCCAGTACAGTACGAATAGCAAAATTGCTATACATTGTGAAAATAATTAGTAGGTTATCCCTAAAAGATATTTATAGTTTAACTAAAGCTTTAAAAACCATGTTTTAGATAGAAGTTTGATTAAAGTGGTCAAATCAGAGAGTAATCTAATGGAGAATATTCTAATTCACTTAGTTATGTTACCACAACTAAGCTCCAAGGACATCACGGTGATCCTGTTGGAATACATGGTGTGTGGCACAAAACATAAGTTATTAAGTAGCAGTTTATATCTTCCGTATGATAACGCGCAACTTCCCCCAACGGAGGAATTAATAAGGTTAATAGAATACAGTAAAGACAAAGGTTTTCCACTAATCGTGGGGAGTGATGCAAACGCGCATAATATCGTTTGGGGGAGCACTAACACTAACACGAGAGGTACAGCTTTATTAGAGTATTTCGTATCGGAAAACCTTGAAGTAGCTAACGTAAATGCGGAACCAACCTTTGTGAATCGGGTTCGTCAGGAGATTATCGATATTACAGTGGTAACTCGAGCATTTGCGGAAAAGGTAGTCAATTGGAGGGTAAGTAGGGACATAACTATGTCCGATCATAGAATGATCCGATTCGAAATTAAATCGGATAAGATGGAAAAGCCACTGAAAAGAATTCCTAGGGCAATAGACTTGGAACAAATTTAGGGAAAGTCTGGTAATGTCCATGGGAACTTTAGGGCAGGCTATTTCATCAAAACAAGAACTAGAAATTGAAGTGGTAAAGCTAAACAGTATAATCATCGACTCCTATGAACAAGCGTGCCCACTTAAGAAAGCGAGCGCCAAGAGGCTGCCTTGGTGGAGTGATACTCTGGACCGTCTTAAAAAAGACGTGAGAAGATCACACTGTCACGCTTTCAGGGAAGGGCGGCAGGAGCTCTGGGAGGTGTATCTGGAAGCCAGAAGGAAATTTAAAATCGAAGTCCGACGCACCAAAAGAGACAGCTGGCGGAAATTCTGTGGAGAGATGGAGTCTCTCTCGGACGCAGCGCGTCTGCTTAAGCTGCTTGGCCTGGAAAGACAAAAAGAGATTGGCTCTCTGAAAACAGGCGAACAATGGACGGCGAACAGAGAAGAAACGATAGAGCTTCTTCTAAAATCCCACTTCCCAGGAGAGGTACAGACAACCAACTGGGACGAGGAACCAGAGCCAGAGATGGACTGGAACCTTGCCCGCAGTGTGGTGACTGAGGAATCCATAACTTGGGCAGTGGGGGAGTTTAGTCCATATAAGGCAGGAGGGCCGGATGGAATTATACCCATGATGCTGCAGGCGGGCCTTGACACGTTACTCCCTTACTTAAAGAGAGCATTCGAGGCCAGCATAGCACTAGGGTACGTTCCACAAGCTTGGAGAGCAGCGGATGTCGTCTTCATCTCCAAGGCAGGGAAGAAAGACTATTCCCATCCCAAGTCCTTTAGGCCTATAAGTCTAACTTCATTTTTACTGAAGACAATGGAAAAAATGATTGACAAGTTCATCATGGAAGAGATCCTAACTGATTCTCCTCTACATGATAATCAGCACGCCTACAGAAGGGGGAAGTCGACTGAAACGGCTCTCCATTCTGTAGTTAGAAGGGCTGAAAAGGCAATAGAAAACAAAGAAATGGCGCTAGCGCTCTTCTTCGACGTAGAAGCAGCTTTCGATAAGGCTAAAACGAAAACTAACTGTCAAGCCCTCCAGGCCAAGAGAACACCAGTTCATTTGGTCAAGTGAGTAAAAACGGCACTGGAAGACCGAAAGATCAGCGCCACGCTGGGAGAAGTTCGCGTCGAAGTCGGGGTAAGAGGGGGTTGCCCACAAGGCAGCTGCCTCTCGCCACATTTGTGGTGCCTGGTGATGGACAGCCTCCTGAGAAGGTTAAATCTTGAGGGATTCTACGCACAAGCATATGCTGACGACGGGCTAGTAATGATCACGGGCAAGTTCGTGAGAACTGACTGGGAGCGTATGCAGGTGGCGTGTCGGATAGTTCAAAGTTGGTGCGAGGAGAATGGTCTCTCAGTAAACCCAGGGAAGACCGAAGTCATTCTCTTCACAAGGAAACGAAATCTAACAGGTTTTATACATCCCATACTCTACCAGACGAGACTGAGCCTAAGTCAACAAGTCAAATATTTGGGACTTATTTTAGACAGTAAATTGACGTGGAAGGCACACGTTGAACAGGTGGTGAATAAGAGAACCACGGTTATGTGGCAACTAAGGAGAACGGTAGGTAGGAAGTGAGGTTTAAAATCTTAAATCCTCCAGCGGCTGTACACTGCTGTGATAAGACCGAGGATTTCCTACGGATCCGTGGTCTGGTGGCCAGCGGTGGCCAGAGCCACTAATGCCCAGAAACTTGCCAGACTGCAAAGGCTGGCTTGTTTGGGTATTACCGGAGCATTGAGAACAACTCCCGGAGCAGCACTGAACATCATCCTGGGGCTGCCTGACCTCCAGATCTGGATTGAGAGAGAGGCAATGGCGGCTCACAAAAGGATGATCGACAGCGGCCTATGGCGAACGGACTACACAGGGAAAGGCCATACGACTGTTGCGGCCAAAATGAGTAGGGATCTATCCATCGTTGCGACCAAGGGCAATATTCCAGATGGCAGATTAAGACTGAGAAGAAATTTCCAAGTGGAATTTCCATCAAGGGAAGAGTGGCTGTCAGGCCAGGTACGTACGCCGAGCGGCGTACACGCATGGCACACTGACGGCTCACGGATGGCTAATACACAGTCATCCGGAGCCGGTGTATACCTAGACAACACTAAATCAGGAGAAAGCACTTCGCTGGGGAGATATGCCAGTGTTTTCAAGGCGGAGGTGTTTGCTATTTTGAAAGTAGCAACCAAGGCGGAGGTAACAGAAGGTGTAGAGAGTATATATATATTCACTCGGACAGTCAAGCCGCTCTCGGCGATCCAAAGACCCAGGGCAAGCTGTAAGCTAGTTCAGGAATGTAGAGACACCTTAGATAGATTGGCTGTGCGCAAGGAAGTAAGACTCATATGGGTTCCAGGGCACAGTGGCATACAGGGCAACGAACGGGCTGATGAATTGGCAAGACAAGGCTCAATGAGCCACCTCGTCGGTCCAGAACCTGGTCTGGGCTTAAGTAAAAGGCAAATCTCTCAGGAACTAAATAACTGGGCCTGGAACAAGACAAAGCACAATTGGAGAGAAAAGAAGGATGCAGACAAGCCAAGGAAATGATTCTAAATCCTGACGGATCCAGAGCAAGGCGACTGCTAAAAAAGAGCCGAGAGGACATCAGGATCTTGGTAGGTATTCTGACTGGGCATGGAAGCCTAAACAGACATCTGCACCTTATCGGCGTGAGGGACAGCCCACTCACCTTTATCAAGGTGACGGGCCGTTTCAGTGCGGGCCGGGTGTTGGAAGTAGCCAGGTAGGGGAGGGCGGATCGGTGTCGGTGAAAAGGGGCTTATAGGCCTACTTACCGGGCTTCGGCCCCCCACCCTTACTACTACTACTACTACTACTACTACTACTACTACTACTACTACTAATGATATAATATAACAGTCGAATCTGCAATCGTTATAACTCTTCTTCTTTTTCTTCGGTTAGGTTTAATTGAATTTAAAAATTGTATTATTTATGCAAATATTGGGGTAAATTTTCCTCTCACAGATGCGCCTCAGGGGCAAAGTAAACATAGATTGAAACTGATATATTTTTATTGTCAAAAATACATATATACGGTTTTGGTTTGCTTGACTTTAACTTAAACTTAACTGTAGCGTAACTTTGACATACATTTTTTTGATTGGAAATGTATCTACCTTAAAAAAAATATCTTATGATCTATGGATGTGCCTACCTATATTTTCATAATCGGTGAAAAGTAATAGCAAATGACTTCTCTATTGTGAAAACCGATTTATTGCGTTTTCAATATCTCTGTCTTTATTATTATTCTCAAATTCTCTGTGAATGCTAAGCATACAGAGACCAGAGAGTCTTTTCTCAGACATAGTTAATCTCAACCAGGTTTTTACACGTCGGAGGGTACTGAAACATCTTCCAATTGTTGTTGTGGTATTTGAAGAAAATAGTCAATGTAATTTTCAGGTACCTATGCATGTTTCACTGAATAATTTGAAATTTACTTTTATACTAAACTTTATTTTCATATTCCAAGGGGGGTGGGGCAACCGCACCCCCCTTGCCCCCCCTTGCCACCCCTTGGCGGCGTCCATAAATCGACCTCTATTTTCTATCTTTTCACCAATTTTTGTGACCAATGATTTTATTTTCTTCCAAATCTATTACATTTTTTGTACCTTTTCGGGACCGGAGAGCGATGGAGATGTTGGAACACAGCAAATAGGAAAAGCTGATAAAAAGTTGGATTACTGAAATAAATTCAGGAAAGTGGTGTTGAAGGAAGGAGGAAAAGTTTATCATTAAAATCAGTCACCATCAGAAAAAAATGATAGCATTTAAATACATTTTTGAGTTTGGATACATTAAGCCAACCTTCTGCAGTCAATGGGTCTATCTCGATTATAGATATAGTCCTGATAGATATAGACAAACATAACACCATTCGCGAAACAACTTTTCCACTAAACGCTAGAAAAGATTTACGACAAAAATAATTAAAAAATTAAAAGGACGTATGTATTTATAAACTAAAATAAATAACAAAACAATCTACACAAATTGAAGCTCTTTTCAGCTAATAAGTAATGTTTCATTCCTTTTATTCAATTCGTTTCGTTTTACGTAATAAGCAGACGTATTATGCAAAATGTATGGACTACCATCCGGATGATCATACTTGCATCTTCTATGTATATTATAACGTATTGTGAGTTTAAAATAATTTGCGATATATGATATAAAAATAATATTAGGCTTATAAAAAATAATATTTTGGGCTGCTGAAAAATAACAATATTAAATTAAGGAAGTTTTCTATAGTCAGTGGATCTTACTCGATTACAGACGTAGTCCTGATAGATATGGACAAACATATGTTTATTCGTGAAACAACTTTTCCACAAAAACGATAGAAAATAGTTATGATAAAAATAATAAAAACAATTAAAAGTACGTATATACCCAATTAACCCAAACTAAAATAAATAACAAAACAAACTAAACAAATTAAAGCTCTTTTCAGCTAACAAGTAATGTTTCATTCATTTTATTGTATAGGGAAACGTATTATGCAAAATTTATAGACTATACCATCCAGATGATCATACTTAAGTATATTATAAAGTACCGTAAGTTAAAAAATAAATGCCATATGATTAAAAATTAATATAAGGCATACAAAAAATAACACTTTCGGCTTATGAAAAATAACAATATTAAATGAAGTAAATTTTATGTAGTCAGCGGATCTATCTCGATTATAGATATAGTCCTATGAACAAACATATAGTCATTTGCGAAACAACTTTTCTACAAAAATACTAGGAAAAAGTACGGGCAAAAATAATTGAAAAATTAAAAGTAGGTATATATTTATAAATTAAAATAAATAACAAAATAATCTACACAAATTAAAGCTCTTTTTAACTAACAAGTAATGTTTGATTTCTTCTCTTGTACTCGTTTCGTTTTACATAACGTACTCTGCAAAATTTATAGAATTCCATCTAGATGACCATACCTGTGTATTCTAGGTATATTATAACGTACCGTGAGTTCAAAAAAACATGGAATATATGAAACAATATTAACATAAGGTTTACGATCAAAACAATACAAATTTCATGGAATTTAAATTATTTCATATTTTTTGTAAAAGCAACATTTTCTGCTTGAGAAATATGAGTTTCTCTTTGAAATGTATATGCTGCATACTCTTTTGAACACACTGCAGTTTATGTATCAGCCATAAAACTATTATATAATATATGAGATACAAGTCAAAAGTGGTGGTATTTTGCATTCACAAGTAACAGTCATATTTCTTGCCATTTCCACAGTCTTCTCGAATTTTTGTCCAAGTCTGATTAGTCTTTGACCAAAAAGACACATTTTGTCTGAAAAATCAAAATTCTTTATTGCATATATTTTCAAACAGGTTAGAGCTGTTTAAGATCATTTAAAAAATGATTTAAATCAAAGATCAAAGATACTTTTCATTTGGGCAAACGATTTAAGTTAAAGATCGTAAAATAAAGAAAGATTTAAATAATAATATCTTTTTTACATTTTAAATCATTTTAGGAAATATTTAAATCTTTTCAAAAGATTTAAATATTTTTTAAAATCTAAATCTAAATACTTCCTAAAATGATCTAAAATGTAAAAAAGATTGAAATCATTTGGTTGGTTATGTACAACGAATTGGCGTCGTTGGTTATGTACCATTAAAAATCAAAATGTTATTTATATAAATTAAGTGAAAAAAAAGCAAAAGTGTGGCGTCACCAAATCTAAATTTTAAAAAACAATACAATCTTAAATAGGTACGTCAAAATAACATACAAAAACCAAATTAAAGGAATTTTTGACACATTTTCGAATGTTTGTTTTATTATGTTAGCCGATTATATTAATTAAAATGAAAACACTAACAACATCAAACATACAAAATAGTTCATCAAATATTTGACAATGTGTCAAAAATTCCATTAAAAAACAAGCTTTATTTTATTTTGACAATTACTTTTTGATAAAATCAACTTGAAATTTGACAAAATCCTATTATTTCAATTATCTTTTTTTTATATTTTTTATTTGAATTTTTCCTAGAAGTATTTTTCTGGCGAAAAAATCTATTTTACTTTTTAGCTAGGTTTTTTATGGTATTTTGTTTGCCTTTTACAGAGTGATTACTTCGTAAGGGCTTTGTTTATGACGCAGAAACTTTCATCGAAATTATCGGGAATATATAGTTTTAAGAAATTTAAGAAATCAATAATACAAAAGTTTCCCATATAGCCAGAAAATTAAGTAACACGCATTAAAAAAATTTCATTACGAAATACAAAATAAACATAGAACTAAAACACTTAGGATGTATTTATTGCTGTATGTATTTTATTATAGTTAAACTCTTTTTAATGATTTAAATATTTTTAATGATTTAAATCTAAATCTGTTTAAGGATTTAAGTATTTTTGAAGATTTAAATCTTTTTACTGATTTAAATCCTTTTAGAAAGATTTAAATCCTATTTTTAAATCAAAAAATAAAGATACTTTTCAGAAAGATTTAAATCATAACTTAAAAATCACTTTCAGAAAAAATATTTAAACTCAAAGTATTTAAATCAAAAAATGTATTTAAATCACAAAAATGATTTAAATCGCACTGATGGTGACAGCTCTGCCAGTGCAACTGCTTTTATCGAAAAGCCTAGTCGGCTGCTCTAACCAAAAGCAAATGCAACTTATTATTTATACTTTTTAGTATAATCAAGCACCTTTATGATCAAACCTTTTGGGTCTCCTACCCTAAACCTCTCTTTAACGCATGAGAGAAGTAGGTTTAGATTAGGATAGGCATTCGATCGGAACTACTTTTATGGGAGAGCTCCTCCGGAAGGTCTTACCGTTGTGTGCAATACAACTATATTTATAGGTAAACGCGTACAAGAGGGATTTCCCGCGTTCAATTACACTACCTTTGCGGGATTTCGCCTCTCGAATGTCCTACCCGCGTTCAGTACATCTGACATCATAGGAAAGTCCCCCTGAAATGTACTTACTAGCGTTCAGTATAACTACCTTTATGAACAAGCTCCTTTGGACAATCCTATCTCCATTGAGTGGATTTATAAAACTATAAGACAACCTCTCTGGACTTCGTAATATCAACCGATCCCTACTCATCGCTTCTGCCTTTCAGTGAAATTACCTTTATTTGAAGTTCTTCAGGATGGACTTACGGAGAATATACCCCTTAGTTCGCATCAACGTCCTCTGGTAATATGATAAACTATGATTTCCGAATTTATACCTATTATTTGTAGACCTCCGCATCTTCATATCTCAAGCTATGCCACCCCTACAGTACTCGCAGAGCCTCAACAGGCTAATATTAACTTAGTAAATTATAGAAAGTAAGTCTCAGAAGCGTCTAGGTACAGACCCCGGCCGTTTTATTTAAAGCTTCAAACCCCGTGTTATGCAACCAGCATCACCCTTTTGATTAAATGCATATTTCACTACGTTCTA
>MU183047.1:207307-217526 GCA_016904865.1 Pissodes strobi | reverse complement strand
CAAATGACCGAATGACGCGAAGCGTATTTTATAAGGTAATTCTCAGTTATTACTAAAAATAAATCTTACTACATATCCAATTGGCTGGGCAGCAAAGTGGATCATCTTCCCTGTACTTGCTTTTATAATACAAAGGAGCACATCGCTCTTGTAGTTTCTCTTGATTTTTAATTTGTGCTCCGCACGATCTCCTTCTACAGAATGGCTTCTCCAATTTACCTGCAAGCAGAAAAACCACAATATAAAATCAAAAAATCAAGATAAAACAGCGATAGTAAGGCAGTTGATAAATCATTTTAGCCGTTACCTCTGAATCCTGCTTGGCAGACGCATCTCCAACAGGAATTTTTTGGTAAGAAATTCTCGCCTTCTTTGTAGACTTTGCCGTCGTATATACAATTTGTAGAATTTTCATATGGAGCTAAAAGTATTTTAATTTTGTTCAAAATATTACAAGGAAAGTCCTATTTTCTAGAATTGTTCTGGATGACAAGGAAAGGGCTGTGTAAGTCACTTTTTGTCAACGATTTGTAGCTATTTTTTCCAGTCAGATTAACATATGAAAGTGAAATCGAGGGGAAATTGTATTTTGGTAGTAAAATCAATATACTATTTATATTTTTCATATTACCATAAAAATCTATAGTAGCAATAATGTACTTACGACAGATTTCTCGAATATAACAACAATCGTCTAGCGAATATTTTCTGTAACATCCTGTAGGAGGTTCCAAAACCGACCATTCCGGACAATCCACTGTTGCACATTTGAATTTGGTTCTACAATTAAATAATGCTATTAATGCGAGCAATACGATCACATTCAAATATGGATTTACATTAACATATCAAGTGCGGTTACTTTTGGGCAAAATTATCAAATTGGGAAGAGATTAGTGTAAGCTCAATAGATGCCTAAAAGAAAGGGCTTGTAAATAATAATATTCATCATCATCAATATCACCATCAACATCACTTCATAATTTGCATTTTTACTACTGAATATAGGCGACCTGCACAAAAATCTTGTCCCATTCCTCGGTTATGTGCTATTTGGATCCAATTTCTCGTTACCTTAATCGATTAATCATCCACCTCCTTGGGGATCTGCCTTGATTTATGTCTTTGATCTTAACTTCACTATTTTGCTTATCCATCTGTTTCTCTTAATTTTTTCAGACGTCCAGCCAATTTCCATTTCGGTTGTATTACCATGTAACTCTCTAATAGCCGTATTGGCCAAAAACTTTCTTCTTAAAGATGCCAGATTTAAAATTATCTATTAATTTATCAGATGTAGCTCACACAAAATCGATTCTCCTCAATACTTGGCGATGTGAGCGATTTGTCGTGTGTCGTCTACCTACTAAAATACAGCCAGTTACAGAATCAAATTAGTCATAAATTGGGTCTTGAGAAGATCATTTTTAACCCAACGTCTCTAGATCTAACTGTTAGTTTCTCTTGGCTTTCGACTTGAATGTCGGTACTTTCTGGTTACTGTATACTTAGAATCAGTTAATAAATCTGCAATATATCCTTTCTTATGCATGATAATTATTCGATTTCGATCGTGTTACTTCTTTCGAGAGGCATTATTCGTTGAATAATACTGACGTTAGCGATCGAACTCGCATAATCGAATAGGTATATTTAAATTCGAATAATTACAAAATTTATTATTCGAATATTCTAAAGTAGAATAATTTTAGAACTTATTAGACTACTATTCAAATATGAAACTATTTGGTTATTCAGATTGTTCTATTATTTATTACAAATAGTTGGTACGAAATTCAATAGAATAATGTTATTCAGCAATTATCCAACATTTTTTCAAAAATAATAAGCTGCAAACAGAATCCCCATAACCCTCTTGCCAAGTGTAACAGGCAGTTTGGTTTGAATTAGATGACACATCAAGTTTAGGGATAATACATAAAACTTATCAAATTTTTATAGTTCGGGGAATACTGATACTGTAATGAAGATCATAAAGATGGCGCTGCAGAAGCCATTTTTAAAAAAGTGAAAATGTTCGTTCTTTTTTACCTTTTTAAAAAATGGCTTCGGCAACGCCATCTTTATGGCATTTACGATATTATCACAGCCCATTACAGAAATATTAAAATATATACAAACAATTAGACTGTTTCAATAAAAATTAGGTAATTTTTTGTTTCTAAACTGCTTAACTCAACTGCATTTTAGTAGCAATATTCGAATATTTGAATTCATCGAATACAGTTCCGAGCCCTAAATTACATTTTAAAACAAAGCACATGTCTCTCTATGGGGATCTCGAAAACCGGAAGAGGTACAGTGTCGATGAAATTAGGGCAAAATTGCTCATTTAAGTGTCTAACAATATGCCCTTTAGAAAGTTTTAAAATTCCAAGTTTCCAGAGATATCTGGGAAAAAAAACAAAAATTTGAAAAATTGCTTTATTTTTTTGCCTGGGTTTATTTAAAAACGGATTTCACATTGAATTACACTTTTGCACTGCCACGTTTTCCGCTCTATCCAATGGTGATATCTAATTTGGAATTCGACGTTTCGTCTTCAAAGAGTCATCATCAACTTTCTTTTTTTTTAATACGAACTTTTTTTTTTTCGTTTTCTAGATGATATAGTCTTATTACTATGAATATGTGTGTTTAATTATTTTAAATTCAACTTTTTTATTATTAATATTATTATTTTTATTTTTTTTGGAGTTACTTGTTTTGCTCTGTCGTAATTTTAAATATTTTTATATTCTATAAAAATATTGTATTTTGTTTTTTGTGTTAAGCGGAAAATCAGAGCCTTTATTTTAATAAAAATTAAATATAGTAAAATAAAAAAAACAGGATTGGTTATTTTTGACCCAAACAAAATAAATAATTTAAAAAAATTAAAATTAATAATTAAGAAAAAATAATTAAAAAAAAATTAAAAACATATTCATATTAGTAAAACCAATATCATCTGAAAAACGAAAAAAAAATAAGGTTCGTATTTAAAATAAGAAAGTTGATGATGACCCCCTCGAAGACGACACATTCGATTCCAAACTAGATATTACCATTGGATAGAGCGGAAAAAGTGGCGCAAAAGTGCACTTCAACTTGAAATCGATATTTAAATAAGCCCAGAACAAACAATAAAACCGTTTTTCAAAATTTTGTTTGTTTCCGGATATCTCCGGAAATACTCGGAATTTTAAAACTTTCTAAACGGCATATTGTTAGGAACCTAAATGCGCAATGTTGCTCTAATTTGACCGACACTCTTCCGGCTTTCGGGATTCCCAACAAAATAGACTCGAATTCGAGCCACCCTGTACATCTACACATATACACGGATAGAAGGCCTAAGAGTTGGAGGACAAAGGGACTAAACATGTAGTTTTTCGACAAAAAGTCATTCTTGATGAAAGTTTCTGCTTTCCGCAAAAATAGTAAAATACTAAACGGGTTTGGAACCTTCGGCAACATGCACTAAAAACAGAGTTTCATCCACAATACCGAAACAGAATTTTTGCACTCGACGCGCGTTTCGCTAACCAGTTAGCATCATTAGCAGATGATTAAAACATCATGTTAGCATCATCAGGAGATGAGTTTTAATCATCTCCTGATGATGCTAACATGGTTAGCGAAACGCGCGTCGAGTGCAAAAATTCTGTTTCGGTATTGTGGATGAAACTCTGCCTTTAGTTATAGTAAAATACGATCTACGAAGTGAATTTTGGGTTCTTTTTATACAGAGTGCTCAAAAACTGCGAAAACATGACATTCAAAATGAAAATTAAATAAATTTTTTAAAATAGGAAATTTAAACAAGGAAAAATTTAAATTACGAACGCCCTATATCTTTTTTCGTGCGATAAACAGTTTCACATTCAATCATTTGATTAGTCGAATATTCGAATAACCGATCAGTCAAATATTCGAATATTTAGAATAGTCAAATATTCGAATATTCAAATACAATTCCGAGCCCCAGTTTGCACCTCTGGAGAAAAGAAATTTTACGTCCCAAGGGTATAAAAGTGCTTTTCGCAAGAATTGCAAACAATATTTTTAGTACGACCGTACTGATTAAACTTGAACATTTTGAAATCAATTTGTTCAAAAATGTGAATATCATATTTGTGTTGGGCTTGTATATAGACTTTTTTACTGGTGTCAGGGCAAATGTATTTTTTCGCCGGTAAAATTGAAATTTACGCTCGTTCGTACAAAAATGTATCCGAAAAATCGAATTATTTAAATCAAATTAAGAAAATTCTGCCTAAAATCAGAATTTAATAATAATTTTAGTTTTAAGTCTTGCTCTTGTTGTTTTCGAATATTAGTGATCAAAATTTTAAAAAACGTCGACTGTCCCAATACTTCATATAGCGAGACAATGAGACTTTCTAAAAAAAATTAGCAAATAAATTTTTTGTTGGTAGCGAAATATCCAAAAGTAATAATAGAATTAGGACTTGAGCTTTAACAAAGGTGTGTAGGAATAAATTTGGTAATACGTTTAACACCAAAAGATAATTTGCATTTATTTTATTGCCAACATCGAATGAAACTATCCGTTCATCAAATAATTAAAAACGCATATCTGGAGAAGGGACGAAAAATGTCTCCCAACACTTGTGGTATTTTATTTATCTTTTACTAGCACTTTCAAAATGGTGATTAATTTTGCCTTACAAGATTTTTGAAAGCAATAGCTCCGACATAAAATAAAAACTTTTTCCACCTCAAGCTATCCAACTCGAATCCCACATGAAATAAATCAGATCTGAAGAAGTTAAGGTATATTTATCACAGTTTAAGAGAGTGTTAACTCTGCGATATCAAGGAAGCGATAAAAAGTCCTGAAACTTTGCTATACGCACTGCTCTCGTTTTTATGCTTTGGCACACTTTAACTTTTTGAAGCCAACGAGGTTTACCTTTAAAATAAATCTTCGGATATTGAGTCATGAGATTTATGAGCTTAGAGTGGGCAGTTAAAAATTATGAAGTATTATAGCCAGTTTTTAATAATATTGAAAAATTGAGAAATGAGAAGGAACGACACAGACAAATATCAAATATAAACGGAAAAGAAATTTGGGGTATTATACTGCTTGTGCTCGATTTGTAAATGACAATGGCAATGTTGCCAAGTTTACCGTTTTCTGATACTGTGCATAACTTAATTTTTTTTTAAAATATAACCCCCTCTTTATTTGTATCGCAATTAATTCATCACTATTACTATAATCCCCAAATATAAGATCTCTACTTTGTTTATTTCTTGAACGAACGACTAATATTGTTCTCAATTCATCAAAAGTATTGGAAATGTAACAAAGTCTACGGTTTTTTAGATTGTATGTTTTGTTCCTAAATTGAACTTCCTCTTTATATTTATCGCAATTATCACTATCCCCATACAATAGATCTTTACCTCGTTTGTTTCATAAATTATAGCAGCCCAGCCTTTTCATTTAAAAGTGGCTGAAGATGGAAGAACGAAATTTTCTACAAAGGATTATTATGTGAATGACAATATTGTCAAATTTGCCATTTTGAAACACCTACAACATTAGAACTTCCTTTATGTTAAAAAATAATTCTGAATTCAACCTTAATTTAAAAAAAAATATTAAAAACGACAAGTAATTTAGTTTAGTTTAATTTTTATATTTTAGGTAAAAATTTGCCATATTAAATTCCCTTTATGTCAGGTTATTTTAACTTTCGAATTAAGAGAATTTCAGCGGACCATCATTTTGGTTTTACGCAGATTTAGGGATTAAAAAAGCTCATATCAACAAGTACATACTTAATTATTGAATTTTGTATGATTTGATTTTTTCTTGTTTCAAAATTCAGATGCTTCACAATTTCTTGTAATATATTTAAAGTTTTTGTGCGATATTCGTTTTGGGATTTTTTTTCCATTTGTAGTGACACACTTAACTTATTTTTATCATTAGTTGTCATATTGGGAAGTCCCACTCTTTTTTTATTATGGCAGTGTCATACACACTTAAGTGAGATCCTATGGCGCTCAACGAGCGGTGTGTATGCGAAGATGTTGATTGATGCGGTTCTTGAATAGTTGTAGGTTGTAATTAGTGGGAAACAGATGTCCTGGGAGTAAGTTCCACAGTGATGCAGTGCGCCAGACAAAGTAGTTCTTGTAAAGCGATGTTCTAGGTGTTTCTTACACCTAGTACGACGAACTGGTACGCTCTTGCCGTCTGTCGTGACTGTCTGACAGGAGTTGCCAGGAGGGGGATAAGGCGGACCAATTTCTGGGAATTGACGTGAAAGTATCTGTAAAACAGAGACATCTCGGCCACATGTCTGCGGTGTTCCAGACTATCCAGATTCCGGGTCAACTCCGGGTGGCGGACGAGATGCACAGCTTTCTTCTGAATGGAATCCAGCGGCTTAAGGGTGTGCTTTGGTTCCGGGGGTGCTTGGGAGTTTTTTGTTGCGAAATAGCACAACAAGCATCTGGGAGGCTGATTTTGCGATGTTAGCAACGTGGTCATGCCAGGACATATTGCCGTTGATCGAGACACCCAGCAGCCCGATTGACGAGGATGAAAGAATGGTCGATCCTGCCATAATGATGTCAGGGCCCGCTGTTTGCTCCTTTTGTTAAATGTGGCTGCTTGGGCCTTTGCTGCATTGAACTGGACCAAATTTCGGTCGCCCCAAGTTTGAACTTTCTGCAGGTATGAGTAGTTGCTGTAATCTGCGCCTATCTGCGGTGATGAGTCTCAGTCGCTGGTAAGGGATTTTCCGATCTAAAGTAGAAGACAAGGGTATTGTCATCTGAAAAACTGTAAACAGGATTATTCGTTTCGGTCAGCAGGTCATTAATATAGATGAGGAACAGAGTTGGTGAAAGTATTGCGTCCTGAGGCACGCCCGCGTAACTTTGAACTTTTTTTGTTTCTCGCCAAAATATTTTTCGAAATGTTAATTTGTGATCAAGATATAGGGTTTTTAAAAATGTTTAAAGGACCCCGCACACTTTTAATGGGATTTTAAAGAATGACAAAATTTGATGAAATTTTAGTATGTTGTAGTTCTTGACATCCTGATGAAAATGTCCCATGGGCCCAAAACAATCCTATGACTGGTTTCCGAGATACAGTGGCGGGTAGGGGTTCCTTGGAAATCACAAATAAATAAATGTTTTTCTTAAGTTGCTGTGTTAGATGCGACTAAAACGGGGTTTTAGTGCATTTTGCCAAAGGTTTCAAACCCCAACATAATACGGGGGATAAAAAAATACAAGTATTTTTATTTGCTTTTACTAAAAACTGACAAAAGCTAATTTTTCCTTGCGAAAACCATAAAAAATATATATTTTTTAATTAAGTAATTATTTATATACTAACAAAAAGTGGTATGTATGTACAACGTTATTTAAAAATTTAACATGTTAAATAATTTCTGGTAAGATATTTTCTTCGAGATTTCCAACATCTTCGACACACTCTAGAGCATTATTGCTTAGATATTTAACTATATCTTAATGCAGTAGTGCCCCTTTATTTCGTTGCGTGTGTTGTTGTATTTAATAAATAGTTGATATTTTGTTGCATTTTTGTGGCTGGAAAAATCCCAGCGTTCCCAAAGCAATTGCCTGTACATAAAAATTATCGCGTGACATCTAACACAGTCACTTAAGAAAAAAATTAATTTATTTGTGTTTTTCAAGGAACCCGTATCCGCCACTCTATCTCGGAAACCAGTCATAGAATCGTTTTGGGTCCATGGGGCATTTTCATCAGGAGCCCAAGAACTACAACATACTTTAAAATTCCATTAAAAGTGTGCGGGGTCCTTTGTATACAATTGTCACAAAATCCATCACCCTCAGTACAACTTGGATCCTCACCATCACATACTCAAAAAGAACCCATTCGGTTAAAAAATAATTCTCAAAGCACGTTGGTTTTTCACCATATTTAAATTGCTATGTAGTTATAATTTAAAACATTGCACTTAAAACATACAGGAATACTTACTATCAGTCACATTCAAACCGTTTACATCACATCAGTTGAATATATTGCAGAAATCAGCCTGAAGTTTACCACAGTCATTTAAGGAATCAACGTTTAAAAAAAGTTAAAAGGGATCAGCAAGGTGTAAAGCCTTCGAGTGTTGTACAACATCCACAATTCCATTTATAGCTACCGAAAAGAAATAAAATTAAACACAGATTCGATCTCTGCGGTACCCACGAGGTACTCATCTAAATCACAGATCTAAAATCCTTACTTTTGATATATAGTTCTCTGTGTGCTAGGTAGGATTTTGTTAGGTTCACAAACTTACGAGTGACAAACGTATGAGCGATTCATGAACAGGTGAAAGTTGACCTTTTTGGTAGGAAACTATGCTGATAGATCTAGACAAAAATTTAAAAACCAAAAATCTTTGAAAATGAAGGCAGAATGCTTATGTGGTGAAGATTCTTTATCTAGAACTGTCTTTATGTAAAGTGTATTCAGAAATAGTAGAAACCCGCAAAAAAATGTTGGGCAGTATAAATTTATGGGACGGGATGATGACACTTGTCAGCACAGGCTCGCATTACTTTGCAAATTCGGGTAAAATTTTAGATATTACATTTGAAATGAACCTCAATAGCCAGTTTAAATTGTGTCTTTAGTCATAGTACATGTGGTCATGTCCATTTTAGAACGCAAAAAGTAAGTGATGCTGGAGTTAGACCGTGGTGACAGGGACATTATACGACAAAAAATGTATGAAGAACAATATGCTCTAACTTTAGACAATTTGAGTGCTGAAGAACGACTTTGTGGAAGTACATCCAAGGAATGAGATTTAAATTCAAACATTTTAATAAAAGGGAAATTCTAGTGGAATCCAGGCGTCTTCAAGAATGGCTGGGAAAATATTTGAGAGAGACCACAGAACATAAAAATGACCAATGATTTATTTAGGTGAAACGTGACACCCTAACCACTGGATGGGACGATTCAGAGCTATATGTACGATAATGGTATATATTTTCATGAAAACTATACTAGGGTTGAAGGCTTTTATTGAAGTATTAGGTTGTTTTTTTATCGTTTTGGAGTTTTCAGTCTCTTTGTAATATTTCTTAATATACTTTATTAGGATAAGTAAATGTGTTCAAACAGAGGTTGAAGATTATTTGTAGATATTCTGACAGATAATCTCTACAACCCTTCACAATAAGCCAATCACCAATTATTTGCCACAGAAATATGATTTGCACTCGTGTCCAATGCGGTTATAGGAACCACCATTATCCACAAATAGAGAACGGAAGATGAAAGAAAATATCCCTATAATATTATGCACGCCCCTGAAAGTACCCCCTCATGAGTCATATCATCTATAATATCACAATGCCCCTTTTAAGGTAAGTTAAAAAAAAATTTGTTACATTTCGAAGACCTCTCTCTCTCATAGGTATAACACTGTAAGCTAAATCAATTTGAGATTTAATGGCTCGCTTAATATATCATATTTATATGTTTCCAAAAAATCAATTTTGTTTTCCTAAATCTGATTAAATATTTTTGTTTCAATTCAATTTGCCCAAAAATATAGGAATTAAACCATACTGGATATTTGCGCTCAAACTGTTTAGCTTTAGAGCCACACTCACCAACAATTTTAAATAGAACATATTGGTGACTGCATCAGCATCTTTGGTAACCCTCAAAAATTGTCAATTAACGCTCTCAACATCACTACAGGACAGGTTGTTGTCAAAGCAAAATAACGTCACCTTGCATTTTTCTCGTAATTAGCCAATGTGCATCCCTACGAAAGATACTTCTGTCAGTGGGGCAAAATTCCAGAGAATAAACAGAATCAGGTTAACTCCATGTCTCAATCAAATCAATTACATCTTCAAGCCTATTTACCATAGCACGTTTAAGCTGCTCCAGCTTCGAATCTACCCAATAACACCACAAAAGGACAAAGTGACCTAAAATTTTAGCTCGTGACATCATGCATGTAGCCTTTGCTATTTGGAACGAAAAAATATAGAAGGGGAGCTTACGGGAGGAAGGGTAATCGTGATCGAGACGCCATTGGTTGCAACGTTGCCAGACTACTATGATAGTAGTGAATATTAGGATGCCCGTATATAAGGAATATACCTCTAATATTGCAATTTCTCCAATATTGTAAAAAACATATTTCCATATGAT
>MU183047.1:181385-192307 GCA_016904865.1 Pissodes strobi | reverse complement strand
CCTACACCTGCAAAAGACCTACCATTCATAATTAAGCAATGTCAAAATTAGCTTTCTTCCAATCCCCAACTTTTATCAAAAATAAAAATTTCTGTGAAATCAATAATAAAGAGTTTCCCATAAGAAATGTAACTTAGATAGTTTTTTGTGCCTTTTGTATGTAAATATACCTAGTTTTATTTTTTATCTAAATTATATTATCTTTATCTTTAATTAAATTGAGATACATTTGTGCTGAATTTCCGTTCAGGTGCCAAGGGCCGAAGTAAGAGTAATAGTGCTTACTTATTTTGAGTCATAAGACTTGGTAGAGGTTGTACCTCTATTTATTATCGTATTTGAAATAATACTTTTATATGAATTTTACCGAGAGTCACTGATTTTGACAAGTCATTACATTATTTTCTCTTGAACTCAATCAAGTTAATTTCTCTTGAATTTCATATTTTTATATAAAGAAAAGGATATCTTGAGTAACAGTAAATATTAATTTTTTGCTTACTTTCTACTTAATTTTACATTGTAATTTCAATTTCGAATTGTATCTGCTTGTAGTAGATAATATTTTATTGCCTATTATTAGGTTATATTATATTTTAATTTAATTTACGGTTTGTAACTGCTTTTACCAGTAAATTTTCAAATTGCAGACTGCTTCATCGTAGATTTAACATTGTCACTAAAGTTCACATGATATTTCATTTTATATTATTTAATCAGCAATATACATTGGTCTAAGACTAGTTTGTTTCCCATTTCATGTCATGGTTGGCTGAAGAACACATCTTGCTTGTCAAGTAGCAGGTGTTCGTCCCCATCAGTAAACGCTGAATGAACCACTCGGAAGGGAATTGATACGTTAGAAACCACATAAGTCCTCGATAAATCCAGTTGATACTAACCTGGGAATACGCAGAAACGGTTCCAGTAGAAATCCCAATACGAGCAACTGTTACAGCATATTTTGGACAAAGCTACGTATTAGCCAATCGGAAGATGAAGATATTGTAAAGACCAATCTTGTAGATTTCTTTATCATATAAGCTTCTTTGTTTAATCAGTTTTTTCACATTAATTTCATTATAAAGTCAACTTATTTATCAGATTAATTCCATTTAAAATTAAATCACTCAACATATAATTTCACTTTATATTTGTGGAACTAAATCATACTTTGTCGCAAGATAGGGTATCTGTGAGACATTGCGGATTGTGAGAGCAAATATCTGATAATATTAATATCTAAATGTTCACATCCAGTTCGCGTTGTCTCTAGGATTTCTGGCGCCCACAAAAAATTACTGATAATAAGTGAAACAACCCACTCCTGAGAATAACCAAAAAATAAGGAAAACGAGTCTCAAAACAAACATATATTATTAGCAAATAATTTTGAAGGTTATTAAATGAAATACAATTGGCGATCAACTAGTATTTCATTACAAAACCAATTCAAAAAGCGCCCTAAGCCGTAAAAGTTCCACAAAGTACATTATACAACCTAGAAGATCCAAACAGAGGAACTGATTTTGAATTTAGAAGGAATACTATGCGTGGGTCTGGTGTCATATAAGCATTGTCACATGGAAGACATTAATGCAAACAAAATTGCGGACGAAGCACTTTTGACGCCAAAAATTGAAAAAGAAAAAGTGATACATTTAAACGCTAAAACACTCCCTATATGACTTTAATGATGACAATTTACTTGCGATGTTGTCAGACTTGACTAACTTTCTTGATTTTCAAGTAAGTAAATTGCCAGGTCCACGTAGAATAACAACTTGTGAAACTAACTAAATAAGCGCGCTATACGCGCTTGTCTTTTAACCGACCACATATAACTCAAACTTAGCAACACTAAGCCAAACTAACCAAAAACGATCCAGACTAACACAAACTAATAATCATTATTTATAAGAAGATTTGGTAAATATTTACTTTGCGCACTTTTCGAATTTAGCAAATTTTTTTGTGTGATGTGTATTAGACAATATTAGAAGCGTTTTGTGACCCGTTACCGTTGCATATTGCGCATATCACCTTTGACGTCAAAAATTTAAAAAAAATCGCAAATGAGGCTGTTTAGTAATACATTTTAACGCGAAAACTCTCCTAATTTGACATTGACGAAAACTTACTTGCAATGTTGTCGCACTTGACTAATATTCAAGATTTTCAAACAGGTAAATGTCCCAGGTCAGGTGCATGTATCAAAAAGTAGAATAACAACTTGGCAAACTAACTGCTTCTCTCCAACCACAGCTAACCCAATATAACCAACACTAACCCAAACTAAACAACACTAACCCAAACTAGCTAAGACCAACCCAGACTAATCCAAACTAACCAAAACTATCTCAGATTAACCCTAATTAACCAAAGTAAGGATACAAGTGCGCTAGGGCCCCCTCCCACGTCTATCAGAAAATCAAAATTAACCCAAAGTAACAAAATAAACGCACTACGCGTGATACTCTCTTAACTAATCCAAATGCACCAAACAAGGTCGCATTTGTCTCTCTTATTTTTGGTCGTTCTGAATCACCATCTATCTATAAGATACCGTATTTTGGAACCGAACAGAAATTACACTTGACAACACCGATGCGTACGTCAGCTGAGCCGTGCCAAGTCTACCTAGATAGATAGATAATCATAGTTTAAGAAATAGTGTCATGTTGACGTTTGCGTCAGAAATATTATCATTTTAAATGGCCAAAATAGTATGTTCGGTTTTTAATAAAACGAGCTAGTAAAAAACTTTTTGAGGCTACTATTACCTATTCTTGTTTCGTCATTACGCATGCCCGAAGCCTTTGCATGGAAATGTTAGCAGAGTTAATGTAAGTTTGGATTGAAACATGACCGATAGTAATTAACACAACTGCAGTGAGTAAACTTTGTGATTTTTTTATGACAAGTAGAAACATTTGCGCAACATTTAAAGTGTGCGAGATGGCAAGGAAAGTAACGTAGAATATGTCAGTATTTTTAATATTGTGATAGCCAACAAGTGCGCAAAGTAATAATGACCGAAGTTTTCGTTCAAAAGTACTTTTGAATCATCACCTGTTAAGTAAGGCTGAATGTATTCAACATGAGGCCATTATATTTTAGAACCAAATAGAAATTACACTTGGCAACACCTACCAGTACAAGAAGACGTAATCTTTTCTTTTCAACGGTTGATCCACCGATTGCACCGGTTGAGCCATTTGGCGTTCTTTTATTGTTCGATGGGCCGTCGGTTGTGTCTCAATCGTGTTCTTTTATTCACGATGGATTAATGTATGGTTGCATCAGCTTCCACCGGCTCGCCAAGTCGGTTGTTTTGGTGTATTGTGGGGGGAGCAACTTTCCTAACCTATACATTTAACATTTGTTTGTTTTGAATTTAAAATTTCAAATTTTGATACATAGAATCATTGTAAGATTGTTTAGATATATATAAATATAAACAATGATATAATGGACCGTCCCGTTGAAGTTGTGTTAACGCACAACTCGGGTATTAGTTTTAAAGTTTTTTTTAACAGAATACGAACTGACTCGTCCTTCAAAGGGTGAGTAAATTTTCCACTAAACCTACTAAAATGATATGTGTAAAATAATCTTAAATGTTGTGTGGTAGTTGAAACATAAAACCTTAAAAGGAGACTTTATGTGAGATATGTTTTTATTTATTATAGATAGATCCTTCTTTTCTTGAAGAAATTTATGAAAAGTATTTTAAGCTCTATAAAAATGATATGATATTTGGAAATCTTGGAGAAAATTGTACATCAGTTGGATCTGGATCTCGGAGTTATTAATATAATGGTTTCGTTATCATCATCAGAATCGGAGTCGCTGGAATACAGTACTCTCGCCGCTAAGGCGACCGCAACAGAGATCATTTTATATTATCAAAAACTTCTGCAAGTCAAAGTCAAACTTCAAGCTTCCATCAATGCGTTCTTATTTTCTCAGAACCAGTGTCCACCGGTTGGTAACGACAGGACCCTAGAAATGTCAACCGTAAAAACATCGGTTCACCAATGATTGAATCCACCGGTGAATACGTGAATACAAAAATATGCCTAGAGCTAAGCCGTGCTTAGCCAACCTATATAATCATAATCACGATACACATATAACGGTATGCTCTTGCGCAGGCAGAACCTTCCACACAGAAATGTGTGACGTCACCCGGGAACGACGCTTACGATTCTGTTATGTAAGCGTGTATAGAACATATGTTTTGAAATGCAATATTCGCAGTTTTGGGGGATTTTAAAGGACATTTTCGATAATAGGTACGTTCCAAATTATACGTGTACGTGTGTTAACTAAAGAATAAAAGCATTTTATTCTATATTTATATTACTAATTATAATTGATATATTATACATAGTTTTACTCTAGAAAATAGTTTAAATGTATAAAAGGGTATTTAAGTATTATTTCAACATTTTAGAACTAAGTAAAAAAGTCGGGATGAGATTGGTTGATGTAATGTTTGTACTTGATGAGTAGAATCGAGGGGCACGCGGTCATGATAGTATTGTTTTATAATTCATTCCTTCATAAATAAATTTGTTCTTAATTTAAAAAAATTACGTAAATTCAAATATTCTGTACGCCATAGAAGTAGATCAGCTGAGAGAAGTTCTTTTTGATTCTAATATCTTGGCCCATAACATATCCAAAAATAATAAATAAAAATCCCATGCAAATAAAAAGTCTTTAAGCATTAAAAAATTATTCAACTTAATTTAGCCCACAAGATATAGTTTTACCAAACTGAAAGTACAATTTTAATTTTCTTTGTATTGACCTCATTATTTAATAGTCAATATTCTGAACCCTTTCAAATATTTTTTGCCCATTTTTACAGATTTATTTCATTTCCACTGAAGTAGACTCGGTTTGCAAAGTACTTTTTGATCCCAATACCTTAAGCCATAACATATCCAAAAATCTTTGAAAATAATTTATTTTTTACATAATAATTTTTTTTATCATTTCATTATAAATGTTTCAGTGCTTTGTTTCTTTTTTCAATAAACTAGCAAAACCAATGAGTTTTTTTTTTATTTTACATTTTCAAGAAATTTCAAGATTTTGTTGGTTTCTTTCCAAAAAATCTTGGACTTGAGGACTAATTTCATGTCTTGTCTTGAAAAACGAAGATTATTTCTTGTCATGATCTTGTCTTGAAACCAAGACAAGATCAAGACAAAATCAAGAAGTTGTCAAGGAAATGACGACCCCTCATATCGTACCGGATTTGGTTAAATAGTGTTTTTAAATATACCATTTTTTAAATATAATACTAATTAACAAAAAGGGAAGGCCTAAATGGAAAAAAATATATTCTTCATAAAAGTTTCGCTAATGTCTTGACAAGGTAATAGAGCAAATCCCATATTTTTTGCTTGTAAGCTAACAAACATATCATAATAAAATCACATACATATTGTAACGGATTTCGTTAAAAAGTCGTTTTTTAAAATATACCACTCAATTAACAAAAGGAAAAGGCCCAAATGTAAAAAAAATAAAACCTTAAAAAAAAATTAAAGCAACGGGGTTCGAACTCAGGCCGCGCCGCTCAGCCTATAGAGCCGCCGAATCGAAACCTAACCACCTAGACCACTCGGCCACGAGAGCTGTTGGAACAGAACGATTGCATGGCGAAGACATGGCGCGATTAGGTGCGCAAATCAATCAGCTTTTGTAGCGCTACAGAACCTAACGATTTTAGCACCCTGGTACCATCGTATGTGATCATGTGTAAATATTCTTCCCGGCGCGCGTTAAGAAGTTTCACTTCAATCACACTTCAATAATACATGTTGCTTTATTTTTTTTACTTATTTAAATTTTGGCAAATATTTTTTAACCACTTAAGTGTCTGGCTGGAGCATGAACCGTGACTTGATAGTGGTATATCTAAAACGAATGTTTAAAGAACGGAACTAAGGCACAGCAGCACCCGAATGTGGAATTAGCAGCAGCTAAAATCACGGTACGGTACGTGAAAATAGGATCCATCTCTAGCCATAGGATGTCCCCTTAGAGTGTGCGCCACTGCCATAAAAAATCATGTAAATCGTGGAAATATGTAATAAAAATAATAAATAATAAAGTAAAGCTTTAATAATTAAAGATACTCGCCATCTTTTACGTTAATTCCATCTTCTCTTCGACAAGCTCGAATCCACTGCTTTGCTAACTCATGTTTAGGAAAACGAAAATATTTAATATTACTCCCTTTGGTGGTCCTATTATTGTTCTTACAAGTAGCCACAGCACAGTTCGGCATAATTATACTATAAGTTTTTAATTTAAATAATCCTATAACATTATATAAACACAAAACAAATCTAAAAATTCACTTAATTAAATATGACAGCGTCAAATTTTCCCGGGTGACGTAGATGCGCGGGTGAGTCAAAAACGAGTCTAGAAATCAGCATACCGTTATATGTGTATCGTGATCATAATTTAAGAAATAGTGTCATGTTGACATTTCCTTCATAAATATTATCAGAGATAAATAAATATCTTTTTTATTTTATCTCTGAATGTTATATTATCATTTTAAAGTGCAAAAAAGAGGTTTACTTGCAATTTTTAAGAAAAAACTTCATATTATGTTATTACTAACTTTCAGCGACATTTATTAGCAAAAAGTGTACCTTAAATTTTTCTTTGAATTTATTTTACGAAAATGTGCTTCATCCGCATTTTTTTTTTGCGTTAATGTGTCCCATTTAATGTAGTCTTTCCATACAACCCAAAAAAGCTTCAAAATCGACAGTGCTTTTATGACATCAGAACCCTATGCGTTGTTTGAAGGAAGTAATTTACAAAATGTATGCCGGAAAGGAACATATTACTTTAATAACTATTGACCGGCAATTTTGTGAAAAATCAGCAGAAGTTAAGATCTCAAACATTTCTTTATATTTGGAAATTAAGAAAATGACCTTTAGCTTCAAAAAGCAGGATAGAAGAAAAAGTTTATTAAAAATGCATGGAAACAGATCGAAGAGAAATTTCTTTAAAAGAGAACATATATAAACCGGTTTTTCTGGATGAGACATGGGTTTTAAGCAAACATGGAGATAGATGAATATCCCTTTTTCAAATAATTTATTTAAAGATGGTGTTTGGAATTTGGTGGAACAGCAAACAGTGTCGGAAAAAGTCCAGACATGTTTCAAACATTTTGCTCAAAACTGGATAGCTTCACAAGAAGATTGCAGCCTACTACCACACTACTACCCTCCAAAAAAAAAACCAAATGGGTGCAATACATAAAAAGTTATTAGCCATGAAAAGATGTGGAACTTTAATTTGGCCCACAGTGTTTACTTTAAGATTAATAAAGGGATGCTTCTGAAAAAATGGCAGTGTGCTTTTGAATAATCTTACTTAAAGTAACTTCGATAGTTTAACTTTTATTAAATATAATAGTTAGTTACCTAGATATTATTATCACATAACAACATTTAACGTCCCTATAAATTCATATAAGTTTAAAGATATTCTAAACATTTCGATCACTCCTTTGATGTTCTGAAAAAACTGCCCGTCCGAGCCAGCAGTTCCGTGGGTGACGGGGAGGTGCGTCGGCAAGAGTGAAACTTATTGCTCGAATAGCCAGGTGCTAGGACTTGTTTGAATATCAATAAACTAAATAGACTGTATATTATATTCCATATTATGATATTAAATAATAACTGTGATCATACGCCGTTACTGTTTATATGGAATATCAAGTTGCTCCACCCGCCATTGCCCTAAGAATAACGGGTTAGATGTCAACCATAGTTATTTTTAATTTGTCGATGCGGAAGAAAATGAAAGAGTAAGTTACTATACACTTCAGTGGATGGATATGTATTTTTTCATTTCCTTCAAGAAAAACTGTTTCCCAAAACAATAAGACGTAAAACATTTGATCAGTTTTTTATCGATAATTCTGGTTACCAAACTCTATAAAACTATTATTAAGGATATCACCAGGCACGCCACTGGTGAAAGTAGGCAAAGGCCATTTAGATGAAAATATATTACTAGGTCTATACCCTTTATGAACGGGTTTTATTTTAAAGCGTGTTTTAGTAAAACCGAGTTAGTCGAGCGTTTTGTAAGTCATTTTTCAAAAGATCCTTAACTCATCTGATTTATGCACTTTTCAACTTTTATTTGAATGCAAGAATTAGCATAGACTCAGAATCGGACGAACTAGACGGTTTTGCACCAAGAGTCGGTACAAACTTTCAGGAGGAAAACTCTTAGGAATATACTAGCAGCAAGCAGCTGATACCCCAGGAACAACTCAAAGATCCTATTCATGTATTTAGTATTAGTATTTTCTAAAATGTAAAATGACTGGTTTACTGTCACGACATTCCAGGTTTAATGAACTTTGCCTTTCTTTTAAACATACCGAGTGGCGACTTTTTACCAATTCTTTGAAGACAAGTTTAAACGCAGTTTTATTGCTTAATGGAATTCAACAACTATACAACTATATCTTCCTGTGAGTCGTACTGTAAATATGAAAGAAATATACGAGAACATGCATAAAATTACTTCAAAACATTAAGTACCAAGACCATAATAATACCCATGACGATTTAAAAGTTGTTGCATTACTTACAGAATTCCAGAGTGACAATATCAAATCATGTTTCTTATGCGAATGGGACAGCAGAGTCAGAAACCAACATTATATAGTTAAAGAACGACCGAAACATGAAAACATTGTGCTCCATCTGAAAAACGTCCCTAATGGTCCATTAGTTGAACAGCGGAAAATGTATTTTCCTTATCTGCATATAAACTTATAAAAAAATTGTAATAGAGAAGGAAGTGCTTTTCTTTATTTGAAAGAGAAATTCTCGCATATAAGTGAGGCAAAGTTTAAAGAAAACCTGTTTGTTGGTCCGAAACTGTCATTTTGGAAAAGCAAATAAAGCGTACCCTGCTTTCAAAAATGTGCGCAGCAACTTCCTAGGAAATAAAAAATCCAATGCATAGCTATCCAATCTTACAAGGAATTAGTTTGCACAATGTCACTTGAGCTGCATTTTCTTCACTCGGAAAAGTGGCACAGTGGACCCTAAACATGTTGACGAACTACTGTTAGACCCTCGAAAGTGAAATGGATCTCAACGAATAGAAACGAATAAAGATAGCCAAATAATTTATTTGATTATAATATCCTCTTTTTTAAGTTTAAAACAAATTATATTTTGTTAAAGATTTGTGACTTAGTTTGTTTTAAATTTGTAAAATTCACTATATTTTTTATGGTTTTATGGCTTCCTCGTATTTTATATTTTTCTTCCCTTCTCTAAACACTGATATGTAGAAGTCGAGCTCATATTTGAGATCAGGACAGTAAAATAGATATAAAAGAGCCAAGAGAATATCAGGAAATCACAAAATGCAGGACAGTTGCAAAGGAGAAACATTGACCAGACGAGTCTACAGAGGTAAATAAGGACGGTTGGGTGGTATGCAATCAGAGTACAAGTTCATTAGAACTTTGTACGTAAAAATGCGCCTCTGGATGGCGTATACAAATTAAAGTAAATTTATACTCGGAATACTTCATCCCTGTGTTCAGAAGCAATATTGTTCGAATTTCTAGGATCCTTAAAAATAGACAAAAGCAAAATAATGATTCTACTCCTCATGTCGAGGGTTTTGGATTTCTTAGCCAAAGTAGCAATATCAACGCAGTCAAATGCACGAATAAGACCATAAAATAAAGCGATAGTTTAGTTATTAAAATTTAATCTTAAGATACATTGAATAAGCGTGAATGTTGCAGTGTTTGGCCTACGATCATTACGAAAATCATCATCATGACCATCTTAGTTAAATAAATTTTTTTTAGCTTTGAGGAATTTGGAAGCCCAGTTGGTCTGTATAAGTTTATATGTAAATAACCAATATTTGGGCAATTGTGACCAACAGAAAATAAATGGATTATTGCAACAAGAATACCTTCAGTTGGTATACGACTTTCTAGGTTAGATAATATGGCTGATATTCTATCAGAGAAGTGCCTACTCACAAAATAAAATCACTTTTTTGACGTGGTTCCATGCTAATTAGTTTGTTTCTGCTGGTCATTGAACTAGAATTTGTAACATTTCGCGCGGTCACAGATTTCAATTTTAGAGAGGAACATAACTTTTTCTATCTTAGAATCAAGCGCAAACCTATGAAAAACAAAAATGCCGTCTTTTTACTTTACTGTAATTTTTTAAACCCCTTTGTCAGGATAAAGTTAAAATCATTATTTTCAAACCCTTTGTTGAAAAACCCTATAGTTTCCATTTTTTGCTGATTTGGCCTTCTCGCTCTCTCAGCAATCATTAATAGCATATTACCAAAAAAGCTTTATTGGCTAAATAATCTTAATTGAATATGTAATAATAATTTATGATTACCTGAAGATCATTAAAAAATATAAAAGTTATATACATGACCGAAAAATTTCAATTGCTTCTGAATTTACAAATTGACGATGCCACTCAGCCCCTAATTGCGCACGTTTTATCAGTATTAAGATTCCTGTGTTGACGTATGCGTAGTAATATCTGGGATGCAACATGCAAAAGTCATCATAGGCTACGTTTGTGTTTCACCATTTCTTCTAGGTGCGAAGGATTGGCATTATGACGTGCAAGGTAAAAATCAAAATATAACCGTAAATACAAATAATGTTGAATACTTTGAAAAATGATTATCGATATTTCGGCTTTCCTACTAATAAGGCTGTTTTACAGGAATTATTAAAATTAAGATATTTTGATTAAAATGTATTTATGAAAAAAAGGCCAAAATCAATTTGCTGCTCCTCTTGCTCTCCATAACATCTCAGATTAAGAGGAGTCTTTAAAGAATGA
>MU183047.1:128193-180985 GCA_016904865.1 Pissodes strobi | reverse complement strand
AACGTGCGGGTCCAAAGGTCACAATTTTCAGTAAAAACTTCATTCGTGGCAGATTTTGCGTGTAGAATCTGTCAAAAGAATGACATTTAATGAAAAATGTGACCTTTGGACCAGCACGATAAGACCGCTTTTGACTCTAATTCGAATTTAAATATTATTAGTCGTAAATGCAATTTGCATTGAATCCAATACTCCAATGCAATATTGTTAACGCAACCATATTACTTTTTGTTTGAATTAATGCTGTGATTCTAAAGTGTAGAGTGGTGCGTCATCGGCGGCGACATCCCGGCCGGCAGGCCGCCATTGCAGTTCAGATAATCCTGAGGCCAACAGCGTTCTTATCATTACGATAAGTTATCATCTGCTAATATACCTGAATGCGGAGGAATTGTTAAACATTTAGGAGTTTTGAAGAAAAGAACTTAGTACCCGCATTCAACGGTAAGTAAAGCCCTAGAGTCTATTTTATATATGTATTAAAAACATTGAGTATAATTCTGGCGTCTATTAGATAACATCCACTCCATTAAACTAATATGTCAACAAAAACAGCAGTACTTGATTTCCATAGCTACCCTTGGAGTGTTTCATTTACCATTATATATATTTTAACGGAAATTTAACCAAGTGCCCATGCAGCATCTTTTAAATTGCTAATAGCCAGGGTAGAATAATCTAATAATGAATGGAAAATGCCAAAGGTACAGCTATTAAAATGGAGCATTGCTGCCTTTTTGACGAGTAGTTTAATGTAAGATATATAATACGCAACCCATTTTTCACAATATCTTTAATAAATTAATAGACCATGTATAGTGTCTAACTTACTGCTAAATGCGGATATTAACTTTTTGCTAATCAATAAAACAATAACAGTTATTGTGCTGAGAACTACCTAAGTCATTAAAACAATGAGATTAAATAAAGATTAAATAGCAATTAGGTTTTATTGAATAAGAGGAATCAATAATGCAATATTAGCCATATTTAACATTTAATGCAATAATATAAATTTTGCATAAAGACGTAATACGGTTTAAGCATAAGAACATTATTTCCACATTAAAAAAATGACGCATTATTCAAATAATTATGTGCCCAATGAAACATTTTCTTTGAATCGTCAGTGATTTCTAATGACAATACACGTGAGATCAGTATAAGGAAAATGTTCAATAGGGCTGAAGAGTACCATCTATACAAACTATAAAAATAAGGGGAAGTTACTACAAGAAACAGCATCTCTAGTACTAGTAGGATAAGACAAAGAAACGAAGAACGGGATCTTATTATATTGCTTTATTTTCAAGAAAATCTATCAGAGACTGTGTCCGAGATGGGCCATAGCTCGGAATTTTTAAAATATATTCCGTCTAGAAAGTATCCGGAATTTAATAAGTAGTGCATCAAGTACATTCTCCGGATAGTAAGCTACGGTCAAAATACCATGGCAACAGTATCTGTCAAACATTGTTGATTGTAAGTTGCCTTTGGGATTTGTGAATTAATGTCGAAAGTAGAAAAAAGAAGAGAGGTAGATTCTTTGTATAGAAAAGGTGTTCGACCGTTATAAAATTAGTGTAATTGAGTGGACTCGAAAAAAGCTCATTATATGAGACAATAAAGATGATAAAAAAACGCTCTAGAGGTCTTGGACTACAAAATCCGCTCCTAAGGTTTCGAAAATTTAGCATGCATGTAGCATGCTAAATTTTAATTTAAATTTAAAGGAAACCAAAAAAATCCCGGCAATGATACTGATTTTGTGAACGTTTTTGAGAAGATTATTTCAGCAATATTCTTATATCTGACGAAAGTTGTTTCCAGCTTGGCGTAACTCACCTAAAAATCTTATAAAGAGAACATATTACAGGCCAAATTCTTAAATTTCCCAGTGAAATATGGTGGTACCACACCACTCTGTATAGTTGATGGTACCGTTAACAGTGCAAAGTATTGTGCCATTATAGAAGGTTTTCCAGAAGGAAACGGTTTATGTTTCCAGAGGGACGGCATATTCAGCAGTATAATGCACGATGTCATTCTTCTATCTATACCTATTTAAGAATGAATACAAGAACACCAATTGGCAACAAATTCGTAGCAGCAGCTTCACCCGATCTGAGTCTCATTGAAAATACATTATAGGGACTAACAAACATTGAAGTGGAACGAGTAATGCCACAAAGTAACACAGATTTGATTTTACACCTGGACGACCATCACCGACCATTATGACGGTCACCTAGTTTCGGGTGTATCTGAACGTATAGTGAAGCCTTTAGAGATAAATGGGGGTTGTATATGTAAGTGAGATGAATTATGAGATGATTATGAATTATTATTGTTATTTTATAATTCAAGTAATAAAAATGTAAACCGAACAATTTTAATTGCATTTCTTTTTTTCCGGATACTTTCTAGACAGGCTATATAAGTGTTCGAAGAGTTGTTTGGTATTTTATTCGCATAATTGAATAATTCGAATAGTCGAATAATTCGAATATATCTTTGAATAGTCGAATATTCAAATAGTTGAATATTCGATTTCTTTAACTAACAACAATTTCGAATTCAGAATAGTCGAATATTCGAATATTTTAATTATTCGAATACAATTCAAAGGCCTAAATTATATTTGAAAAGAAAGCACATGATCTTATGCACATCTGCATACATACACGGATAGATGCCACAAGAGTTAGAGGACAAATATACTAAAAATGTCGATAAAAAGTCATTCTTGATAAAGGTTTCTGCTTCCCGCAAAAATGGTAAAATACAGTTTACGAAGCGAATTTTGGATTCATTTTATACACCGTGTTCAAAAACTACGAAACCATGACTTTCATAATGAAAATAATTTTGAAAATTAAATTTTTAAAACAGCAATGTTAAGAGGGTAAATTTAAATTACGAACGAAAAAGCGTTATATATTTTTTGTGGAGTAAACAGTTTCCCCTTTAATCATTCGAATATTCGAATAGTTAAATAGTCGAATATTCTAATAAAAATTTCGAATTTAGAATAGTTGAATGTTCGACTATTTGAATTATACGAAACAAGAGAGTTAATTATAAAACAGGTCGATTTTTAAGACTAGGTCAGTTTGATAATTAAACGATGAACAAAAAGAAAAAAAAAACATGAATTTATTCAAATTAAAAGAGGAAATATTAATCAAGATCCAAATTCCGGATTTTATCCGCGGCTAAATGGGTTAAGATATCTGGAAAATTGTGGAAAATAAAATTGAACACTTGATGGATGAACTGCCACTTCAGCTGGACAAAATCTAATTTGACAGCAAGAGTAATATTCTGACAGTAAGAGACTTTTTTCATAATAATTTTATCAACTGTGGATTGGTAGATATGCAACTAGCTCGCTATACCCTACTTTAGAGTTATGTATTTGAAAAATACAGTCTATGAAGAAATTCGGAGAAAAAATGTGGAAAAAATAACAAATTTGAATGAAAATGAGAACAAAGCAATTATAAACTCCCTGGAACGCCAGAAAAGAATTTACGAGAAATATGACGAGGTTAATGGGGGACATGCAAAATATTTAACTTAGGTGGGAAATTATACGTTTTATTTATTCGTGTTTATGGTCAATTAAAAGTTTTAATTTCCAAATATCTTAATTCTAACTTTGGTAAACAGAATTTAAAAACTACCTATTTATTGTAGTTCATTTTTCAAAATATTACCAGAAAATAAAGATGAATCAGTAAGTCAGATGCCATGATATTTGCAAATAAAAATTTATGTCCAGGTAGCAGCAGGTATCTAACTAACTTAGCAATTACATCGAAAAAATTATAGTACATATTTCGTAAATTTAAAACCTTCAATATTACTAAAACCGTTAACTTTTGATACATGATATATTATACAAAAAACATGCAGAATTTAATAGAAGATTCAAATCCATTAAAAAATGAGGCTCCGTTGCAGAGATATCGGCAAAAAACTTTTTCCCATGAGACGCACATATCATAAAAATTTCGACCCCGTAGCTCTTCCCGTTCTCCCGAAATTAATTATGTTAGTTTTTCCTTCTTCCCCTCTCTTGGACGAACAGGGGGGAGGGAGGGTACCGGGTCCAGTTTTCGTCCAGGATTCTCATTTTACCCTGACTACGTGTCCTGAAAATTTCAGCCCTCTAGCCATACTGGAACATGCTTCATTAAAGTGTTTCACTTTGATTTCCGTTTCACTTGATTTTAATTTTTTTTTGATTTACCCTCGCTAAAGAAGTTTCACTTCAAAAAAGTTGGCATGTGTCTTGCTTTTTTGAAACACCATGTATACATTACAATAAAATCATGTGTAAAAGCAGATGAAATCAAACAAGTTTTGTTAGGAATATTTTTTTCCAATTTAAAAAATAATAAAGACACTTCCATTTAAGGAGTTATCTGGATCACCCTATACATTGTTTTAAAATTTGGGTTCCCATTAAATATTAGTAAGAGAAAAGTAAAAATAACACGAAATTAAAATTAATCATAGTAAACTTTAATTGGGCAAAAGTAAATTATAGCATTAAAAGCAAAATAAAGTTTGATAAAATCAACATAAAGTGAAACAAAATAAAGCATAACAAAATAAATTTAAAAGTTAAAACAAACTGAAGTTAATTTACGTGAAAATAAACATTTGTTTGAATCTAGTTGCCTATCATATGAGGCTCTAAATTATACTGTAACCGTCTGTCAGGTGTACTGAAAATGTCCGTTAGCACCATTGAATGAATAATTTTGAAGTCTAGTATTAAAATAATTTTATTTAATTTTCTGATTTATATAAAACCTTTTAAAAGTTGTAGCTTTATATTCTTATGGACTGATATATCTATTTCTTAGTATCTTTAATAAGAATATAATGAATTGCTATGATGTAGCTCAATATTGACACTATTATTTTTATATTAATTTGCTTTTCAGGCCATTTGAATCAAGATAAGCTGGAAAATATAACGAATATATTATTTAAAATTTCTTATTTACATAAAAAAATAATTTTCTTCAAAAAATCTAAATTTTAAGGCATTCGCTCTTACAAATATTTTTTTTTATTCTCGTCTCTAAGATTAATCGAGATTTTTCTCCATCAGAGTTAAAACATTGTTGTTTTTGATATATTTTAACTTAGTATGAAAACTGAAGAACTTCTTGGATTGGGACCGAAATTCCTTTATTCCATATTTATGTCTGAAAATTCCCAAGAACTAGGAAAAAAATCCGCAATCGGGCATCACTTTTATCAGGATACAAATTGGCACTAGTACAATTTACTGACCCTAGCGAGGCTAAAATTTCTAAAAAGATTTTACGTAACGAAAGAAAATCTTCTACGTATTTAAAAATTAAAATCGAAAAATGAAAATGTAAAACATGCAGATTACAAATAATTTTTACTGTTCTATGAATTATTTTTTTTATATTTAACCTAGAAGCTCGCTTTTAGATTCGAAGTAACTTTTATACTGTATTTTAGCTTGTTAGGGTCAATAAATAAATTGAACTACTGCGAATTTACATCTTTTTTACCCCGAGACGCAAAAGGCAAATATTGTAATATTGACCAACGAAAGATGAATCTGCCATAATATAGAACATATCTAAAACATAGGATGGATATATTGGGCCTAAGAGAACAAAACTTAATAAGGGTTGGCAAATTTATCATGGAAATCCCTTACCAAGAGACGACAGATATTTCGGCTCTCAGGAATATAAATCTGTCACTTTTAAAATATATTGAATAGGCTTAGTATATATGATATAATATCTTACTGACCTGCATTGTATAAGTTAAACAGAATGAAAAACAGAAGATGTGTAACCGTTTTACGTAAATTTTCCCGCGCACTCTTCATCGCAATCTACTAGTACCGCTGTAACACTAACACTCTGAAAACTGTGCTACAAGTCCCGCTGAAAATAATCTTTAAATTGAGTTTAATAAGTCAAACATCGAAGAAATGTCGGTTGGAGAAGTATAGCGGCAAACGAATCTATCTAGTCGATGAGTTTTGTTGATCAAAGTACTTAGTGTCATCGACCAATTTGGTCGATGTTAGTGTGTTGTTTAATACATTTTTTTATTACGCATGCATTATAATCAACGATTATAGCACGCTGGCGAGCTTAAAATGATGTTTTTATTACGCATGCATCATAACCAACGATTATAGCACGCTGCAACGTGCTTAAAATGATGTTCATGATGCACCTACTTTTTTAAAGGTTGCTATAGAAACATTTGATCATGTTAAATATGACAGATTAATATATTCGTCAATATATCCTTTAAGTTTAATATTTAAAACATTTTTGAGATTATGATGCATTCGTAATAAAAAATAGCGGATGATATACGTGTATAAGATGCCTTTAAAGCCCTTGCGAAATATGTCGCGCGTGCTTTAAAGGCCCTCTTATACCCTTATATCATAATATACTATTTTATTACGCATGCATCATAATCAACGATTATCGCACGCTGCAGCGTGCTTAAAATGATGTTTATGATGCACCTACTTTTTTAAAGGTTGCTATGGAAACATTTGATCTACCTTTTTTACGTAGACATTTATCTGCCGTTTAAATTACTATATGTCAAAATGAAGGAACACAATTAAAAACAACATTGCTTTATTCTAAACACTAACTACGTAACAAAAGAGTAAAACATTTTTTAAGAATATGATGCATTCGTAATAAAAAAAAAAATAGCGTTTGATATACGTGTATAAGAGGCCTTTAAAACCACAAAACACACGCTGCGCGTCGTGTTTTGAAATATGTCTCGCGTGCTTTAAAGGCCATCTTATACACTTATATCATAATATACTATTGCCTGATTCTAGACAAAGCTGAAAATCTGAATCACGTCTATCTGTTTGTTTGTTTATCTGTGTAAGACATCTAAAACTAAACTGCTGAAGTATTGAAAGCTACACTGTACACTGCCAATCGTTAGGTGAAATTCGATTTGAAATATTTTTGAAACTACAAAGATATTCAAGAGATTCTTACAAATTCAATCACAAACAAAATGTTATTACTAAACCCCTGAACAAAATTAACGCTCGCTTATAAATTTGCCACATATTTGACGCAATATTTTTTACAGAACCTGCGATCCGATTTGAATGATTTTTTCTTGAATTAAGTATAGGTTTCATCCTTGGCAATGTCATATTCTCGGTTTCTTTGATAAAAATTTAATATTAATATTATACCGGGTATAGTAAAATCATTGCTTTTTTTTCTCGGGATTTTGTATCACCCTGTGGGGTATAGTAGCAACAGGAGCATATCGCGGTTAAAGTTAAACCATAGTCCATTTTTCCTTAATATTTTCGTTTTTGATTTACTTCATTACCTCAGTTACAGACTTAAATGTCAACATGCTGTTATAAACTTTATTATTTTTAGTATTCAACAACGGCAATTACTGCATGCACCAGTTGATTGTGGTGTTATATGCTGTGATTGTGGTTAACGGCTGCGGGTATCCGACTTCGAACATTTCTTTTAGGATATTCGTAGATGCTCTATGGGAATTATGGGATTCAAATCGGGATTAAGAGATGGCCATTGCATCAATGGAATTCCAGCATCATTTAATTTCCCATGGTTAGACAAGTTTCTAACCATGTGGGGACGAGCATTATCTTGCATGAATAAACAATTGTATCCCCAAAAATGAGCATATGGTATTACATATTCAACTACAGTGTTTTCTAGATAAAAATCTGCGTTCATAGATCTCACTTATATAGGGACCAACTTTGTGCGTGCGTCAACGCAAATCCCACCCTAAAACATTTCAGAGCGTCCACCAAATGGGACTTTTGGAAAGATATTGTAACTTGCAAATCTCTCTCCTGTCTTTCGCCAAACATGTTCACGTCTGTCAGGGAAATTGAGACTAACCCTCGTTTCAAGTAACGTCTAGCCGCTGACGGTAACTGACTATGCATATGGTATTATTATGGCTTTGCATTGCCCTCCGCTCGCTTCGCTCGCTACGGGGGCTCAATTAACAAGAACTAGCCAAGTGCTAATTAAAACTAACCCAAAGCTAACCTAAACTAATCCAAAACTAAGAAGAAAAGGCGAGTTAATAAAAAACAATAATTCTTAATTTTGGGTTAGTTTGGGTTAGCCACTTGGTTAGTTCCCGTTGATTGAGTCCCCCTAGCGAGCGAAGCGAGCGGAGGGCCATGCAAAGCCATATTAATACCATATGGATAGTCAGTAACTGTCAGCGGCTAGACGTTAGTCTCGTTTCATCCGAAAATAAAATATTCTACCATCTATCCAGTGTTAGTAATTTGTGACAAAACGCAAATCTTTTAACTCGGTGCTCTCTGGTAAGTAATGATTTCTTTGCCGGTCTTCTGCTGCTTAATCCAGCCTCATTTAAACGTTGTCTGACTGTCCCAAATGAAATTGTAACAGCTCATTCTTCATCAATGTACCACTTCTTCTTCTTAGAACAGATTGCCCAAGAAAATACTCTTGTCTTCGTCCAACTAGGCGACTAATAATGGAATGATGTCGTCCTATCACATCAGCAAAATAACACATCAAATAGGCTTCATCCACCAAAGCTAATGTTTTTACTCTCTCTTCCACAGATACATTTCTTGGGCGATTCATTTTTTAACATTTGCTGCACTTGTCGGGACTCGTAAGCGATAGAAACGAAATACAATAATAAAAAAACCTTAAACGAACTTTTGAGGATAAGCAGCATTCAAATTATTTTTAAACAATTAAACTGAGTATTTGCCAATAATTATTATTGTCACTGTAATACATTAACTTGTCCACAGATTTTTCTGGAAAAGGAATTTTATAGCCTACTTGCAATGCTCTTAAATAAATAAATAAATAAATAAATAAATAAATAATCTTTATTGCATTACAAGTAAATGTAGTACAAATGTGGAAAGTACCGTGTACACGTATTTTAATAAATTAAACTGTGTAACGATGTTACTTAATTTCTCTTATTTTTCCTCTATACTACAAGGCGTCAACCTAATTAATTGTTGTTAAACCGTATCTTTGGTATTTGGTGTCATAGAAACACCATTATTTTTGGTAAATTATCGTACAAAATACTTTCTACATTACCATCGTACTGATAGCAGCGCAAAAATACAGGGAAACACTTTCCGCGATTTACCTAAGGTTTTCCTAGTATGGGTAGTACGCACCGTACCGGGCGGCGGCGGCGAGCCCCACTTCGCAGGTTCTGAGGACCGCGCAGGCCTCAGCCTATAAAACCAGAAGTACCGCGGTAGAATGGCCAGTCGAGCAGCGTTACCGTTTTAGTACATTTGTACTAAATTTAGTACATTTTTTACGTGTAAGTACAGTAGCACATTTTATAGGGATATTGATCAAATTTAGTACATTTCACATGAGCGCCCAAAAATTGAATTTTTTTCATGCAGTAGGACCATCTAGTATAGATAACCGCTGAAAGTTACGCTAACCTTGTTTGAATGAAGAAACAATAGGAATCTTTACAGGAACCTTTAACTTTAAACTCTTCTGCCTCCATCACACGGATCGCTGGTAATTCCCTGCCGGCCGTAGAAACCACAAGCGTCTAGCAATAGAGGCAAATTTTCGATGCGATACCATACATGCGCAATGGTGAAACAAGAATAATAGGTATTATTATGGCTTTGCATGCTGGCTACGTACGGGGTCGCAATCAACAAGAACTAACCAAAACTAACCCAAAATTAAGAAAAGAAAGTAAATTAATGAAAAACAAACACAACCTTAAAAAAGGTAAACAAAACATCTCTCCCGACCGAAGGAGGGGGGGGGGGGAATCGAACCCGCAGCGCAGAAACGACAGACAAACACTCTGCCTACTACACTACAGTATTGAAGGAGTTTCGCTAGAACGTAAAGACATGGATAATTCCGATAAATCGGCCATATTACGCATGCACGCTAGACGCTTTTCAGAAATCCCCGAGCGTCTGCTTTAAACATAGTTTCATTTCTATACAATTAATTAACCTACAAAATACACTATGTCAAAGAAAGCGAGCTTACAGCTTTTAATTGGCAATAAAAAACAAAAGGGTCTAAGGGGTCAAATTTTCGATGCGAAACCGTGCATGCGTAATATGGCCGAAATATCGGAATTATCAAGGTCTTAAGTTCTAGCGAAACTCCTTCAACGCCTCGGTGGTGTAGTAGGCAGAGTGTTTGCCTGTCATTTCTGCGCTGCGGGTTCGATTCCCGTCGGTTGCGACAGATGTTTTGTTTACCTATTTTTAAAATTATGTTTGTTTGTTTTTAATTTACTCTTTTTTTAATTTTGGGTTAGTATTAAGGTAGTTAATGCCTATTATTCTTGTTTCGCCATTGCGCATGCTCAGTATCGCATCGAAAACTTGACCCCTGTGGCTAGACCCTTGTTAAAAAACTGTTTAGTATAATTTAGTACATTTTCGGGATATTTGTAAGTATATTGGTAAAATCGTCTGCGGTAACACTGCAGTCGAGTCTGCAGCCTGGCCGCAAGAGCAGTATACCCAGCCAGCAGGAGACACCGAGCCAACCGAACGAGCCCAGCTCCAGACAGACGACCGAGCAGGTAAATATCACGTACCGTATTCCTAGTTTGTGGTCTTTTCCCTGTTGGCAAGCGGAGTAATCCTGGCCATTCTACCGTAGTAATCCCGGCTTTCCCTGTTGGCAAGCGGAATAATCCCGGTCATTCTACCGTAGTAATCCCGGCTATCCCTGTTGGCAAGCGGAGTAATCCTGACCATCCTACCTTAGTAATCCCGGCTTCCCTCTTGGCAAGCGGAGTAATCCCGGCCATCCTAGCTTGGCAATCCCAGTTGGCAAGCGGAGCAATCCCGGCCATCCTACCGTAGTAATCCCGGCTTCCCTATTGGCAAGCGGAGTAATCCCGGGCATCCTAGCTTAGCAGTCCCGTTTTCCTTATTGGCAAATGGAGCAATCCCGGCTAAGTATCCTTACAAACTAAACTTGTCTACTTCCGTCCCCCGACTAACTAACCTGTAGATCCAGGCTTCACGTCCGAAGCGCATCCTAGTTAGGGAACCGTTCTGCTGAATACCGACCGTGTCATAGAGCTGGAGCTGTTGAAAGTCGTATACTATATTTACCGTACGGCTTCCGTACCGCTACAGTCTACCGTATTTACTATTATATTTACCATACCGCTACAGTCTACCGTATTTACTAATTATAACGCGCGATTAGATACTTCGATTCTTTTACTACCGTTTGCTTTTTTTTACGGATTACTGAGTTGGTAAGTTGTCCGATACTTTTAGATATAAGAAAGATAGGTTTATATAGTTATAGCCTGTTGGATAAGCCGCTGTAAATATCAAAGGGGTGGCGCCCGAGAAAACCGGTATACAGGAGGTCGCAAAAAGTAAGTAAAGGGCGTTACAACGGTTCTGATCATAAAGTTTATCTTTATCGTTGGTTGGTTTTGGCAAGGACAAGTCTTGGCGACTTGTTGATCCGGCATGTCTGCTGATCGACATAAACAAAAAAAGGTGTTGGTGTTTATGTTGCCACTTATTTGCAACAGACGTGTTGAATTATTTACGAGATGAATTCAACACACACATTAGTATTGGCTTCGCAAGATGGCAGACGATCAATTGGTAGAAGCAATATCAGCTTTCGAAGTGTTGGCACGTAGTCATGCGATAGACTTATTAAAAGCGGAAAAAAGTCAAAGAGAAAACGCAAAAGATGGTCTATTAGAAGCTTTTTAGCCAAGAAATACTTGAAAGGTGCATATAGCTCGTTAAAGAATGAACTAGGGTTGCAAAGTGGATACGAGAACGTTCTTCGATTGTCTCACACCGAGTTTGAGTAATTGCTTCATCTAATCGCGCCACTTATTATTAAGAATAAAAGAGCTAGGATATATAATGTACCATCGTGCCGAAAAAAATCTGGGACAACAAAATTCTCGTTGTTGAATAGCTCCTAGGCTATAAAGAGTATGCAAAATCTATTGAGGATAGGTTATCATTGTTGTCATGGAAGTGAAAAGGTTAAACACCGAAACAATAATACTAGTACCTTTTGTAAAAGTACGAGGAAAAATGAAAATACGTATGTTTATTGTTTTAAAATGTAACAAAAATAAAAACAAGATTTTTTATTTGGTATTTGCACCGCTATTATCGATTAAGGCTTGCAAATGATCGCTTTTTGCTCGGTGGTTAACGCGGGCATTTTAAAAAATATATTTCTTTTGACACATCCGTCTATCACAAAATTAAATCGAACTGGTAATTTCAAAACAAGCTAATAGTCCGGCAGATTAAATTATATTTTGCTGTCCCAGTTTTTTTTCGGCACGATGGTACCTCCTGCATACCAATCAGCGGCAACTTTATGGTTCCTAGCCACGGGTGACAGCTGTGGAAGCGAAATAATTCCAAATGTTTGTATAGCAATTGTTCAAGTTTTACGTGGAGAAATTAAGGTGAGAATAATATACTATAGTAAACACAATCTTAAAAAATTGCGGATTTAACATGCTTCTCAAAATAATCCACTGATTCAGTGGAAGAATGGTGTGCGGTAGGAATTGATATCAGGAGTTCAAAAGGAAAATGTGAAGTTTGCAGGTTAGAACAAGATTCTGAGACAAGTGGGTTAGAACAGTGCACTGGTGTGGGTGATTTGGGATATTTCGCTGTGGTAGGTGGATTAGAATAAAGCACTGGTGTGAGTGGATTAGAATAATTCGCTGGAGTAGAAGACCGACTCAGCATGTTGGGATAAATTTTGCTGCCGTCTTCGACATGTCGTCCTACTGCTCCAACATCAAAAACATTTTGTTTATGTTAGCAGAAACAAGTCGGCCCACAAGTCGATCGACATGTTGTGTTCTTGCGAATATGGACCTTTACAAAAAACATGTTGAATTATGAATCTGTGTATCTCCTCTCGTAATTAAGATAATAAAGCAGATCAAAAAAGAAAATGTTTAAGACAAATTAGCCTATGGTTTAACTTTAACTGCGATATGTTAGTATACCCCACAGGGTGATACGAAATTGCCGAGAAAAAAAACCAATAAGTTTGTTATACCCAGTATAATATTATTATGAAAGTCCAGAAGGCATTGATTTTTTTTTGGGTACTTATTTTCCCAGTCGGGCGTATCTCTCTTAGTTTGTTCTATTGGTGGCACTAATCAATAACTTTTGAGCCTGGCAAAAATTTTCCGATGCATTCTAAAGATAAAAAAAATTATTCAATTGACTTATTTTCCTCGTTATACATTTTTTACATTTACTAAAGCAGATCATGAAACTTACGAAAAAAAACAATAATCTGACATCTGACACATTTTCAGACTGCTAAAATAAGATGAATTGAAAAAAAATCGAGGTTTCACCTATCAGACGCATTTACTATACTTACAGACCAGACATACTAGTTCGTATTTACGGCATTCCTTATAAACGACGTGCTAGACGTCAGTGTTGGGCGTGGCGTGCTTTGTATTATTCGTTTGGAAATTAGGTGCATGTGCGGAGTGACAGTCCGCGGCCAGTAACCTATCACATTTTGAAAAGGTGTAAATTTACAAATTGATTTTCCGTGTGCCTCACGTTTGAAGGTAAGAGCAAAAATATACTTTATATATATACTTTTATTATACACTTTTATTAGCTTCACCTAGGTATGTAAATTTTATACATATTAAGTCGGACGACAATATTATGTAACTGTAACTGAGCTAATACAGCGGCGTATTTAGGAGGGAGAAGCAAAATTTTGCTTGACCCATATAAATCGCATGAAAATGCGACACTATGAATTTATTAGGCCGATCCGGGGATTATTTAGGAGGGGAGGGGCTGAATTTTATTTGACCCACTGCCGGATGTTCCATTAAGCCAAAATTTTACTGATCCACAGCCAACGAACATGAGAGGACGATCCCACTATTGTGATGGGAAGAAAAACCGTCCAACGAGATTTCATGTTGTAACATGTAACAAGTTTATAGTTTATGGACATCTAACTTGTGTTTGTTCAGATTGTTATGAACACTGAGTTCCAAGTGAGGAGGGTTCATGCAAAAGTAGACATCTCCATTTAGTACAAACTTGAGAAAAACAGCAAAAACTCTTGCGTGAAAATTCGTATAGGGATATGTCTTGTTTTGAAATAAAACTGCACCCTGAAAGAGTACGTGTAATAGGATTTGTCTTGTTTTGTTTAGTTTTTAGATATGTTACGTGTATACGTTTGGATATGTCTTGTTTTGGTGGAACTCCATAGATCTAAATGACAAACAATGTAGGATATGTCTTGCTTTGTTCGAATCTGACTAAGGCCAGCCCTAGAGACCATCCCAGAGATAACAAATCGGCAAAAAAATCAATTTGGTAAAAAATGGAGATGTCTGCTTTTGTATGAACCCTCCTCAAGTATATCATAACAAAATTTTTTATTTAAATTCGTGTTAAATTTATGTTTAATATCCCAATTTAAGCATAGTTTTTGTTCTGAATCAACCAAATAAAACTGTTTGTAAGCTTTTTGTGTTTTTATTATAATATACAGAAAAAATCTAACCCACATTGGATATTTTAGTATGCGGACTCACAGTTCGCCGCCGCCAGTAAGAGTGCTTGAAATATGCGCGCCAGTAGCGGAAGGTTTTAAATTTTTATCAAAGACACCGACAATATGAAATTGCCAAGGAACAAACCTACAATTCAAAAAAAGATAATTTAGATCGGATCATAGGTTCTAGAAAAAAAATTATGTGCCTCATCTTCATAAGCACACAACTGAAGCGAAACTTCTGAAAGATGTATAAGGAAATGAGTAAAATTGTTGAAGCTTTTCTACACATTTTTAAAAATTTTTTTCTTTCTTTTTTTCAACTCATTTTCCCTGAAAACCTCGTTTCTCTAACTTTTTTTTATTATTTTTTTTTGCTTTATTTGGTTTTATACTATTCATAATAACTTTCCGAAGAATTTTGTAATATATTTTTTTCTTGTTTGGTTTTATAATACTCTTATTAACTTTCCGAACATCTATTTACGTTTTCAATTTTTTTTCCATTTTTTTAAATTTTTGCTTCATAAAGCATTTTTTTCTTCCTATTTTTGCCATCTCCGACCTCGTAGCTGAACTTCTTCGCCGAAAACCGCATTTCCTTACCTTGTTTTATTATTTTTTTTATTTCGTTTTATAATACTTTTTTTTTTCGTCCAGGATCCTCATTTTCCCCGGCTACATGTCCTGAAAATTTCAGCCCTCTAGCTATACTGGAACATGCTTAATTAAAGGGGCGTTTCACTTTGATAACCGTTTCACTTTGATAAGCATTTTTGTGACTTTACCATGCTAAAGAAGTTTCACTTCAAAAACAGCCTCAAATATGTGGCAAATTTATGGTCGTGCGTTAATTTTGTCCAGTATAAAAATTAGGTGTGTCGAAATGTTTATTGCAAATTTCGAAATTCTACGAATTTTCTTTCCTTCTATACATTCATAACAAGTTGCTATCACGTTAAGACCACAACAATGTTCGTGTTTTTTTGACCATCCTAGTAAAGCCCTGAATTAAAATTTTCATGTCCGCAACTGGTTCACCAGATACGCCCCTTAACTTGTATGATACATAAAGTGTAAGATTATATACAATATACAGGATACACAGAAATTAAGTGAAGGATAATTATAATATTGGGATTTAATAATTCTTTAGGTTTTTAAGTTTTCCTTTACTTTTGTTATTACTCCAGGTGCTGCTTTGTCATAAATAGCAAAATTTTCAAAAAAACTTAAACACAATTTAACTTGGTTACTATAAGAAAAATAAAAAATAAAAAAAAAAAATTACGATGTATCCAAGAATCCTCTTATTGGAAAATTGTTGTGAATTTTCGAATGAAATGATCTACTATTAAACGGAAAAGGTCGAATTTAGAGATTTTTTTACCTGTCCTATTTGCATTTTGTTTTATCACAGATGAAACAATCAGTGGGTTTTTTCGGGGCGGCGATTTTTGCAGCTAAAATTTTGAACCATTTTTTTTCATATTTTGTTACACTTACAATTCGGACCAATTAAAATTAGCAGGGAACCATTTATTATTTAATCCCAGACGTAACCAAGGAATCCCTTGTCTTTATGTGAGTAGTAATCTCGTCCGTCCTAGCGACTGGCAGCACCGTTTGTATTAACAATTGCCTTGCGGTAATTTCCCGTTTTATATTTTATGCTATATAGGATCGTTCACGATGATGCGAGAGATCGATAATATTCAGTGAGAATTAATCCTTTCATATAAAGGATTGAGTTCAATATTGTATAATGTTTCCTGCAAATTAGGATACGAAAAGAAAATAGTTATTTTCTTCAAACGTCAGTAAATCCGTCATTACTCGACTGTGTAGGCGGCTGTGACGTTTCATTTTTCCTCCGCCGGAGCTTTACTTTTCACTTTTCCGCCCGCGGAGGTAAAAGTGTTACCATAGCAACATAGATACAAACAAATACAGTACGTATTCTAATTAATTTCGATCGGATAAAAAATAGTATGTGCAACTCGTAGGAAAAGCACATTCCTGGACTCCTGTGTTGCTGGCCTCGGCTGCGCCTCGTCCAGCAACTACCACAGTCATCCAGGAATGTTTTGCTTTTCCTCCTAGTTACACAATATACTATTTTCTTCAAACGTCAGTAAATCCGTCATTACTCGACTGTGTAGGCGGCCGTGAAGTTTCGTTTTTCCTCCGCCGGAGCTTTACTTTTCACTTTTCCGCCGGCGGAGGTAAAAGTGTTGTCATAGCAACATACATACAATACAAACAAACGACAAAATAAGCGTCAACAACTCAAGATTTAATAAACTACAATTTGTATTTATCACTCAATTTGTGACTGCATTTCTAAAAATCACTAATTTAGGAACAAATTGGTTATTATTTAATCGAACTTACTCAATAACTGCTTATCAATACGGAATTAAAACGCAATCGGTGACGCAATCTTAAATAAATAATTATTGTTGACAGTGTCCACTGACAGCTTGATGTTACATTACTATAGCGTCAACCTGTGCCTATTCACCGACACCGCGCACCGGTCTAAGCCGCCTTGCGAACCCACTTATCTTTAATAATAATTATTATTACTATTAAAACGAGATGTTTTTGCATTAATTTGTCGACATTTGAAGAAAAAACAGCATATTTTATTTGGAGGAAAAGTTACTTTTCATGGCTTGCTCTCTATTACCAGCCTCACTCCGTTCGGCTGTTAAACACGAGCGCGCCATGAAAAGTATCACTTTTCCTCCATATAAAATAATATACTATTTTCTCCGATTGTTTATAATTATATATGTATATTGTATATTTGCAAATTATTACAATTCTCGAAATCGCAATTGTTGGAACGGTTGGTTGCTATGGAAGTGTATATGTCCATAATAATTATAGTTTGACAGCTTATGTCAAACGTTTTATTCCCATGGAGACTAATCATTTTGCTGCCTATTTTAGGCCCTATCCTCACGAAGCTACACAACATCAACACGACATTTAGGCCATGCAACAAAAAAAAATGTTTCCAACACAAACTATTTACACGGGACAACATAATACGTGACACAAAACCATTGCTAGTTCTTTTAAAGTGAAGAAGACGTAGCATCTAGTGAAGGAGAAGAAGACATACATATGTATTTATATTTGCGAAACCGGAGAAGAAGAAGAAAATATTGGGTGCATCCGTATATTGCAAAGAACAGAAGGCGAAGACTGTTTGTAGCAGCGAAAGAATTCAGGTAAAATAATTACTGCCAATAGTATCCCTGTTCTTTCATTGCAAACATTTTTGTTAAAGTGCTTCGATCTGTATACTAAAAATGAATAAAATTGATGTTACATAACTGATAAGTTCGTTTTCTTTGAAATTTTACTCCATGCCTTTTCAGTTATGTCTCTTCTAGAATAGTCCGATAATTTAAAATTATACAAGCATGGAAATCTTTCTACTTCAGTAGTGATTTTTAAATTAATATCTCGTTCAGTGGCCATTTTCACTGATGATTATGCCAAAAACGCTGCTATGTCACGCGACAAGTGTTGACAGGCAACTGAAAAAAAATGTTGACAAGCAACATGTAACCCAGTTGTTGTATCGCTTCCATGTCGTACTGCGTGGTGTAGAGTCGCTGATTCAAATACACGGCGGCGACTTCCGAGCGACATATCGTTCGCATGTTGTGTTGATGTTGTGTAGCCTCGTGAGGATAGGGCCTTAAAGTTGAATATTAGCAAAATGTTTGTACCTATACTACAATTAGATTAGGATATAGTCAATAGTTCAATGTCTAGTACTCGTATATCCGAATAGTGAAATGTGAAGTATAATCTGACTTTTATTCACAACTTCACATCCATTTTTTTTTTATTAAAAATGAAAACGGGCCAGTTATGTAATTACGTAAATTAAACCAAAATAGTATATCATACGCTATTTTTTATTACGAATGCATCATAATCTCAAACATGTTTTAAATATTAAAGTTAAGGGATATATTGACGAAGATATTAATCTGTCACATTTGACATGACCAAATGTTTCTATAGAAACCTTTAAAAAAGTGAACGCATCATAAACATCATTTTAAGCACGCTGCAGCGTGCGATAATCGTTGATTATGATGCATGCGTAATAAAAAATTTGTTAATAATTATGTAATCTACATATCCGTAATTTTTGAAACCCTGGTTTGTAGTTTTGTAGCGTAAATACAATCATAGATGGACACTCAAAATTAATTTAGTCGTTTGTTTGCAGCCTCTGTTTACTACGCTGCCCAAGTTTTACTTAATTAGAATAAAGATATCAGAAGAAGTATTTTTTTTTACATATGTTTCTTATGTTGGTTTTTTTGTGATACGAAACCTTTGGTACATGAATCATGAATCCAACTGGTACTAAGCCATTTATAATTGTAAATGTCAATATAATATTTAAGCACAAAAATGAAAAAAGGAAAAAGAAAGCTGGGCTGCTTGCCATAATCAAAGAAGGACTGAGGGTGACAATATTAATAGAAATGAGTGGGGTGTACTTAAAAATATGTAAAAGGTCTTGTTGAGACGTCAAGCACAAAACAAGCTGAAAAAGGAAAAGAAAAGTTTTACGTATTTGCAAGGCTTATTCTATTTTCATGGCATCACTATTTTGGTTTTGCTGTAGACCGAATGGATCAAATTTCTGCTCATCTGATGGATTTAGTCTAATAGTTGGTGAAAACTGAAACCTAAGCTTTCAAGTAACGAATCAAGTGCTCTACGCATGATCCCAAATGGAGGGGATTAGAGACCAGTCTTCAAAAAGGACATACTAGAAAAAGAAAAACTTGTAGCAAAGTAAACAAAAAAATCCTTATCAGAACGTTTGGTATAAGATTCCTTCCGTAATAAAAGTTGGCCTTACGTTGTCACAGATAAAACAATACCAGCGGTAATTGAGGTATCTTTCTAGGACTGGTGCATTTAATCACAAAATACGATTCTGTACTTAAAATCTAAAATTGATAGCAAAAATTCAGTCACTTATCTATAGGTTTGTTCTAGCAGCGATTTCAAACGGATCCAAACCGTACGGAGTTTGCGTATAGCCATATAAGCGACGCTTATATCGTTTTGCGCAAACTCCGGACGGTTTGAAACCGTTTGAAATCGCTGCTAGAACAGACCTAATATGTCACTAAAAAATCAAAACTGCTGAAAGAATTTCAAACATGATTTTGAGAAAGCTTGAAGCTGATAGTCTCGACCGAGAATACTAAACTTTGCCAAAAACATCTGTGAAGACATTGACATATTTCCGACGACGGAAGTAGAGATGCCAACTGACGCGATGAGACTGAAGCTGTTTTCTTTGTTAAATATACTAAATGTAGACATTCATGAGAGGTTTCAGCAGCTACGGAATTTGGCGGAAAAGTTTGTCTATCTAACGCCTGCTTTACTACTACATTCGGTCGGACGGCACTGAACGTAATCTGGATTACGCATCTGCCATAATTGGCAAATAGCACTTCATGCTCGAACGATTTCGACTAGAGAAGGAGAAGCTTTACAAAACTGAAGTTGATCAAACATTATTTAAGATTGACAATAAGTACCTACTTCAAGGCTAACCAATATGACTATCTTGTCTATTGGGCAAGAAGTATGCGATATTATAAACATTGAGAGTACAATAAATGACTTTCCTCTTAGAAAAATTAGACGAACAAAATTTTAGTTCAAGATGGAAGTTTTATTTTTAATTCTATTACTTTTTCAATAAATATATGTTTGGTAACAATATTATTCTAGTTCTAATTTGAAGTTGATTTGTATTTCTTATTCTATTTGATGTTATTCGTTATGTGTCCTTAATTTTTTGAAATAATAACTTAGTCTTGACTACGCCTATCTAACCCAAACCATACTCTAATATCATAAATGTTGTGTATATATCAATAAGTGTCATACGTGTAAGACCTTTTGTAGCAAATGTGTTTATTATATTATAAAGCAAATTTATTCTTGCCAAAAACTTCTTTAGAATTGCTGGAAATTTAGGAACCTTTTGGATTAAATATCTAAATAAGGAGGCGGTGAATTTGGCTTACGCTCCAGGCGACTGAAGCCGAGTTTAATAAAATCTTTTTCTTTTAATTTACTACTTAGTAAGAAGCAAGAATCATTTTAATTCTTGCTTGTTACTAAATACGTAGTCAATTAAAAAAAATGGTTTCATTAAACTATAATTCATAAGGATGAAACAAAAAAAAAATTTTATACCCAAATTCACGAGTAAAATTGCACAATAATTCAATACAGGGTATTACATAAGTACATGAAAAAATACATTATAAAATCAAATTATGGAATGACTAAATAAGACAAAAATAGAATGAAGTATGAAGTATTACGTTTACTATTTTGAAATCAATTTTTTTTTCATTTTCTTATGTTGACTCCCGAATACTCTTTTAGAGACGTTTCCAAATATATTTATTTGGTAAGGCCATTTTCAATTGAAAAGCAGTGACAATGTATTTATATAATTTTAGAAAATGTCCTTCCATCTTGACCGCAAATATTACAAATATGTGTTAATCCACTCTTAAATTAAGACGTAAATCCACCATGCTCTTTACATAAACAAGCCATATCTGGAAATGTAATTTCTCTATTATTCGTGATTTTCAAACATTCTTTGATAGTTGTGATACCTACTTTAAAATATTAGCATTATTGAATACGGTTTTCGAACCAAAAGGTGCTTTTGTATACGTAGTATAAGTGATATATTCATATAATGTAGAGGGGGTCAATTAAGTAGTGTAAAAATTCGAATAATTTAAGGGTGTGGCATTTTGACAATATTTATTTTCGCGTTATAGTATATCACGCTAGGAAGATAATACCAATAACTTCTTCTATTGGTAATATTCCCCTTGACTATATATCAGTTGCCTGGAGAGCAGTAAGGGTGGTTTATATTCTCAAATCAGGGAAAGCAAACTACACTCAGGCGAAATCGTACTAGTCAATTAGTCTTCCTAGTCTTCTTTTAAAAACAATGGAGAGAATAGTAGACCGTCACATAAGGGAACCGAATTTGTTGGGGAGTACAATCCATACCTACCAATATGCCTACCAGGTAAAAAATTCTCTGTAAATGGCCTTCCATCACCTAGTTGATAGGGTGAAGAAGATGCTTGATCGTAGAAAATTCTATAGATATGGAAGGCGCATTTAAAAAGACGTCTTTCGAATCGATTTGTCTAGCTGCGAGCAGGCGTGGCATAGATCCCTTCATTTCAGGGAGGATATGAACTATGCTATCAAGGCGCACAGTCATGGTGAAAATTGGCGCGGACTTAACTGCGAATGCAGTCAGAGGCTATCCTTAAGGTTTCATCGCCCTTCAGTTGGTGTCTCGTAGTAGACAACTTACTGCAGGAGCAGAATCAGGCTTGGTCTTACACTCAATATAATCTGATTATCATTAATAATAACTCGGACATTAGTCGTTCAGGAAAACTTACGCAACGAGCACTCCAACTGGTAGATAAATGGTGCCAGGAGGATGGGCTCAGGGTCAATACAGAAAAGGTCGTAGGCTAGAAGAAATTATTTCGATCATCAACTTGTTCGTCCAGCTTTTAAGCTATAAAGGGTCAACCATGCATCTCGGGGCCATACTGGACACTTAGTTGACCCGGAAGGAATAAGTAAGTAACCGTTTTAAGAAGGCCAATAGTGATATATGGGCTTGTATTAAGGAGAATGCTGATTTATGGGTTTTTAAAAGAGCCTTTAGATGCACGTGGAGCCTGCAGCAGAGGATCCTCTATTGCTCTGTCGGCTCTTGAGTTTAACAGAGTTCTTTCTGCACTGGCGGCTGATGTATGAACGTCTTGGGGGCCTTGGCCGGGCAGAAGAGAATCAGGCACCACAAGATTTCGCAATGCTTCCAATAGGACTTGAATTTCTAAGGAACGCAGGTAGGACATTAAGCTTGTGACAGAGCTCCTCACAGGGCTGCGGCCGTAGAAGATCCGGAATGCAAGTGGTGCTTGGAGGATGATTCCTTGTCCTCCACGTACTATCCTCTACTCATGTTCTTGCCAACTATCCAGCGTTCGCTAGGTTAAGAGAGGTGCTGAATTGGTATGTGAGTTGGCGCACCATTAATCTTTACTGGTTGCTAATGTTCAAGGCAACTATTACCCGCATTTAAAAAAAAATCAATTCTATATCAATACCTGTAAGACAAATATACGGAGCCATACATTTTGCCAGTAGTTTATACAGTTTAAATAACGTTAAGCGTAAACATATTGACTACTTTCCACTTTGAAAGTAAAGCAAATACATACGTTATGACGAGTGTACGTTTAATTTTTGGTTTAATCTTGTATAGTGTAAAAGTATTGACCCTCTAAATAATTATTTAATAATAGCAAGTTTACATAAGAATAGCTTTTAAAATTTGAAAGGCGCTTTTACCGTGTTTTGCCATGTTTGTATCACTGTATCTTATGCCAAAGGAGATTAATTTAAAAAACTGTCAAAAACGTCTAGAGATATTAGTATTATCCATGGTGTCGTATACCATGGTATTATCGTACTAACGTGACATACTACATTGCGAAAAAGAATTTCAAAAGGCTACACTCTAAAATTTTTCGAAATATTACACTAGGTACTTAACATGAAAATATCACCTATTTTTCAAAAAACATCTCCTATTTCCTATTATAATCTAGACGAAAGAAACTTTCGGAGTTTGAAAACCGCATTTAAAAATGATAATTTTTTAAATGTTACAACAAATTAAATATGAGAGCGAAAAATCTTTCCTCCGATCTTTTCGTTGACTAGTTTAAATTGGTTTTGCGCATATAATTATAGTCGCAACTTTTTGAAGGCCTGGTTCATCAACGTCTGTCTCTGGTTCCAACTAATATTACATCGATGGTCTGTTTCAGCCTCATATTACTTCCGTTATTCAACTCTTAAAGTTTTAAACCTATATAACGCGCAAATGTGCTTGTATATTTAGTAGACATTAGTAGAATAGGTAACTGTTCAGATGAAGGTCAGCCAATGTCATTAACACATCTTTAGTTTGGTGCAGGTGACCGGCGGTGTTTGTTTTGTTTTTTTGGTTTGATGATGAGCGAATCGTATTATGGTGACTGGTCACCGTATGATTTAACTACCTCGAGGTACCAAAAGCTAGCCTACGTTTTGGTAATGATGAGTAATACAATATTGGCATAAAAAATCCTTCCTTGGACAAACTATTACATCATCATTTTACGTTTTTGCTTTATTGTCATAAAAGAAAGCTTTTGTGGAAAAGCATTTAGTTTCAAACTTTATCCATAGCAAAATTAAAGAATTGCTTATATAATCTAATTTATTCACGAGATACATGAGTTATTAAGATTGGAGCAACCAAAGCAATCACATAATAAATAAAGGTAAAAAAAAATTGAAAACAAGATTTTATTTAAATGCACTTAAAATTAGAAAATAAACTTTGAAGTAAATCAAACCTATTATTTTGCTACATTAAAGATTTTTATAGAATATAAAAGCTTGTCGCGAGAGTTTCCTGTTTAAAATTCTTTTATAAAAACATATATTTTTACTTAGAATTACTTGTCTAGATAAACCTATTATGGCGACAAGCTTTTATATCATATAAAAATCTTTAATGTAACAAAATAATGGGTTTGATTTACTTCAAAGTTTATTTTCTTCTCTTGAGTGCATTTAAATAAAAGCTTGTTGTATTAAAAAAATTATCTTTATTTATTTATAACTTCTTAGCATTATTATGCATGTTGTTCCAACGAGTACAGGACAAAAAAAGGTCCATCTTCCAGTGGTCCGTTGTAGAGGAATAATGGCTTTAATATAACAAGATGCGCCCCAGTGGCATATACTTAAACTGCAGACGATATAGGTCCTTGCCATAGGACGACTGTAATATAAATGTTATATATAATACCCCCGTTACGTGTCATCCACAACTTCATGCCTCGCCCTCCGCTCGCTTCGCGCGCTCCTGGGTCGCAACCAAAGCTAACCAAAACTAACCCAAGGCATGAAAAGCAACTGCATTTATATTAAGTCGCCCTATGGCAAGGTCATAACGCGTCTGTAATTAACGTAGGTGCCCTGAGGCGCGGTAGCGATATATGTTTATACACCCTCATACCATTATCCCGCGGCACGTGCTCACCTTTGTGTTGGATGTGGCCATGTGGCCAAAGTATATGATGTAGTAAAAACTGTAAAAGCTAGTTAACAGTGAATACCCCACGTTTCTAGCTATTGCCATTCTCGAGATACAAAGAGCTACCCCTTTCATCGTCCTAGGGGATGAAATTCCAAAATTTTTCTGCGAGTCATGTTCATTTCTCGTGTAAAACAGTATCGCGAGTTTTGTTATATGTTTTACAGATTGAGGGTGATCTTGAATTCTTTGTTTGATTTGGGAAAACGTTTAAATTGTATTGTCACGGGAGCCAAATTAATGGGACATTTTAGTTCTAATTCAGCTTGCGAGATTTGATTACAGACCAGGCACACAGGTGAAAGTAAATAAAAGCTTGTAAAAAGGAGAACTACTAGTAGGGTTTCAACAACATTTAAATACTGTAATAAGAGTTATTTTAACTCATTTGATTCGTTGGTCCTTTTAAAAGTAATCTATGTTATCGGCCCTTGGACGAGTTTTGGCTTGCAGAACATAGATGTTATCTTTCTATAAGAATACTATTTTAGTGATTATATGAAGACCTTGATTATTCCGATATTTCCAACGATATTATCTTATTTACTCCTGTGTAGTGGGGTACATGCCTTAAATAGAGGTTATGTGGACACGGAAATTTTATCAGAGTTGAGAAAGCTAATTGTGGAGTACAATGGCACCGACCCATTAAGTAGACCACCATTACCTAGGGTGAATCTCTCAAATAAAGTAGGAATCGCCCTTACTATTATGAACAACCGAATACTGCCAAACCTCATCACCCTGGCGAACACGTTGGACCACTTCCATATATTAACCTACTTCGCTGGAAGGACCATTGCCCAAATGCTGGGAGCCAAAATACGAATAAAGGGAACGGCGCAAAGAGTGGACGAGCCACAAACACCTCATTGGGAAAGAAGATTGAATGCTAGGATTGATGACATACTAATACATATAGGAAGGCCAAAAGAATACATCAATGGAGTAAGGTCCGATAGACCGGAAGCTTGCGTTCGATCAATCATGACTCGATATCGAATCCATGCTCGTGATGATCCAGCAGAGCTGTTTAAGATCATTTAAAAAATGATTTAAATCAAAGATCAAAGATACTTTTCATTTGGACAAACGATTTATATTAAAGATCGTTTTGTATATAAAAAAGATTTAAATAATAAATCTTTTTTATATTCAAATCTTTTTACATTTTAAATAATTTTGGGAAATAATTTAAATCTTTTCAAAATATTTAAATATTTTTTAAAATCTAATTCTTTTGAAAAGATTTAAATACTTCCTAAAATGATCTAAAATGTAAAAAAGATTGAAATCATTTGGTTGGTTATGTTCAACGAATTGGCGTCGTTGGTTATGTACCATTAAAAACCCCTTAGAGCATAATCAAACTGTTATTTATATAAATTAAGTGAAAAAAAAAAAGCAAAAGTGTGACGTCACCCAATCTAAATTTTAAAAAACAATACAATCTTAAATAGGTGCGTCAAAATAATATACAAAAACCAAATTAAAATGTTATTTCTTCTTCTTATTCTTCTTCCTCGTACGTTAGGACTCAGAGTCCTGTGTTTTTCTTCAACTTCCTAGTCCTGGGATGCTGATGTCTAGCTTTCGTACCATCGCTTCGGTGGTCTTCCTGGGAGTCTGGAGCTGTTAAGTTTTTGGTCTTTGGTGATTTTTGCCATTCGGTCGTCGGCCATTCTCTCTACATGGTCTCTCCACGCTCTTCTCCTTGCTCTGGTCCATCTTACAACATCCAAAACCTTACAGGTATCTCTAATTTCCTCACTCCTTTTCATATCGTATAGTGTTATGGATCTTAAGACTCGCATTTCTGTTGTTCTTAGCAAGCCTTTGGTTGTTGTGTTTTCCGCTCTTGTTTCTGCGGCGTATGTCATCACTGGTCTCACGCACGTTTTGTAGATTATGACTTTACTCCCTATGATCATGTGCTTGTTTCTCCAGATGATGTCTCGTAAGTACCCCGATATTAGAGTGGCTTTTGATGTTTGATTTCTTACTTCCTCCTTTAGATTCCTGTTACTCGTGATGTTAGCTCCAAGATATTTAAAGGTCATCACCTGTTCTACACTTTGATTGTAAACGGCGAGTTTGCATCTTCGGGGCTCTCTGGATATAGTGAGGGATTGTGTTTTCCGGGTAGATATTTCCATTTTATATTTATTTGTAGTTTGTTTTGCTTTTACGATTGTGTGATTGCCGGTGTTCAGCTCTCTGATGATGGACACAATATTCTGATGAACTTTCATTTCTTCTAGGAGTTTTACGACGTCTGTCAGTCTTACTTTATCAAATGCTTGGGTAAGATCTATGAAACACATGAACGCCGGTTTGTTGAATTCAATAGATTTTTCGGCTATTTGGCGGAGTATGAATATGGCATCTATAGTGGATCTATTGTGTCTGAAAAATGTTATTTATTATTTGTTATTAATGGAATATTTGTTATTAATGGAATTTTTGACACATTGTCGAATGTTTAAAAGCCATTAGCATTTGCATAATTGGTAACTTTTCACTTCTTATTATGTTAGCCGATTATATTAATTAACATCAAACATACAAAATAGCTCATTATGTGCATGCTAGCATCTTTTAAATATTTGACAATGTGTCAAAAATTCCATTAAAAAACAAACTTTATTTTTTTTGACAATTACTTTTTGATAAAATCAACATGAAATTTGACAAAATCCTATGATTTCAATTATCTTTTTTTTATATTTTTGATTTGAATTTTTTCTAGAAATATTTTTCTGACGGAAAAATCTATTTTACTTTTTAGCTAGGTTTTTATGGTATTTTGTTTGCTTTTTACAGGGTGATTACTTCGTAAGGGGTTTGTTTATGACGCAGAAACTTTCATCGAAATTATCGGGAATATATATATTTCAGAAAGCAATAATAGAAAAGTTTCCCATATAGCCAATATATATTTAAAAAAGAAAGTTAAGTAACACGCATTAAAAAAATTTTCATTACAAAATACAAAATAAACATAGAACTAAAACACTTAGGATGTATTTATTGCTGTATTTTATTATAGTTAAACTCTTTTTAATGATTTAAATATTTTTAATGATTTAAATCTAAATCTGTTTATGGATTTAAATTTTTTTGGAGATTTAAATCTTTTTACTGATTTAAATCCTTTTAGAAAGATTTAAATACTATTTTTAAATCAAAAATCAAAGATACTTTTCAGAAAGATTTAAATCATAAATTAAAAATAACTTTTAGAAAAAATATTTAAACTCAAAGTATTTAAATCAAAAAATGTATTTAAATCACAAAAATGATTTAAATCTCACTGATGGTGACAGCTCTGTGATCCAGGAAACCAAACACACCAGCAATGTCTTGAGACTTTAAAACAAAAATTATCTGTATTTTCGGGGCGTTTAAAGAGGTACAAATCGAGTAATACAGAACGAGATAATGCCTTATTCCAACGATCACAAAAAACATTCTACAGAGCATTAAATACGAGGGCTAGAGAATCGAACGACAAATTCCCCAGTACAATGTTGAACAATTTTGGAGGGAACAGTTGGGAACACCGGCCCAGTGCAACGTTGAAGCAGGGTCGTTTGCGGGGGAGCGCCGAACCTCCCAGGAATACGACCAAATGCCTGACGAGCCGTTTACGACAGCAGAAATTACAAATGTCATCAGAGATACCCATAACTGGAAGGCACCTGGCCCAGATGGAATACAGAAATACTGGCTCAAGAAACTCCAATGTACCCACGAAAAATTAACAAATTTAATTAATGACGTAATCGCCCATCCTGAAAATATGCCACGCTTTCTATTTCAAGGTATCACATACCTTCTATCAAAGGACCAGGAAAACACGGAGGAACCATCCAAGTAACGACCAATCACGATGTGTGCGACCAGTGATGTAATTATCATTGAAGATTAATTTTTTTTAAAAGTAATTTTATTCAAAATAATTCTACACAAAAAGTTTTGACTATCAAAATAACTACGATCTGTATCTTTCGAGAATTAAATGATAAGTAAAACGTAAAATATAATTATGTGACCTAATGATATAAAATGCCGATTCTACTAACTTATTATTACGTGTCATCTGGAACCAGGCATTTTCTAAAAGTAGGAATCTGTACATGACTTACATCGATTATAAAAAGGCTTACGACTCTGTGCCTCATGACTGGCTACTAAAGATTCTTCAAATATATAAGACTGATGCTAACATTGTTAACTTCTTAGGGCATGCCATGACATCTTGACAAACGAAAATATTATATCTTAATGAAGCCGGGATTACCACCGAAGACATACCAATAAAAAGAAGCATATTTCAAGGAGACGCTCTCAGCCCGCTATGGTTCTATATTGCGATGAACCCTCTATTCCACCAGCTGAATTCTACTTCCTATGGATACAATATCAAAAACAACAACGAGGCCGGAGAGAAACTCAATCATTTGCTCTATATGCATGATCTAAAATTTATGGGAGCTACCAAAAATCAGCTAGAGCAAATGTTGAAGATTGTAGAACAATTTTCTATGGATATTGGAATACGGTTTGGACTGGAAAAGCGCCGTACAGTGAACATCGTACGAGCCAAAATAGGTCCAGGTCACTTTGAACTTAGGGATGGCCACGACATCAAGGCAATGAAGGGAGATGAATTCTACAAGTACCTCGGAATGAAACAAACAATGCGCATATCACATGGCGCTGAGTTAACAGAAGAATTTACTAGAAGGGTAAAATGTTTGCAAAAACTCAGCTGAACAGCAAAAATCTCTGCAGGGCTATCAATTCATATGCCGTGTCAGTTCTTGGATACTCGTTTGGATTGGTAGCATGGACCTGCACTGACATTGAAAATCTCCAGTGGAAAACAAGAACCTTACTTACAATAGCACACAAACACCAGCCGATGAGCGCAGTGGAGCGAACAACCTTGCCTAGACATCTAGGTGGAAGAAGTCTAGCGGATCTACGTAAACAATTGGATCGGCAAATAAGTAATTTGCACAATTATTTTCACAGGAAAGCGAATTCCTCAGAAGTTCATAGGGCAGTTTGTAACGGAGATGACTCTACACCACTGATTTTAAAAGAACACCAGGTTCAAGACCGGCATCATACCGACCTTGAGAAAATTCGAGTGTGGAAGCAAAAGCCCTTACGTGGGAGGCATCCGAATGAGGCTACCCAGGATCACGTCGACAATACAGCGTCGAACTATTGGTTAGTTTCAGCACAAATGTTCCCCGAAACCGCGGGCTTTCTGCTGGCTATTCAAGGTCAAGTGATTATCACCAGAAACTATCTCAAGTACATAGTTGGAGATGCTTCGGTAGCGGATGATCGATGTCGGTACGGCTGTCAAACCTCTTAGACCATCCAGCATATTACAGGAGGATGCCAAACGTTCGCAGCAACATAATATAAACTCATGCACGATGCAGTTGCGAAGATAATCCATCAGGAACAAGCAGACAAGCTGTTGCTGCTGCAGACGGAAAAGGTAAGTTACTATAAATACACTGCCGAATATGTTTTAGAAAGTAACAACTATAAGATCTACTGTGACCAGTTTACTGTGCTTACTGAACAGACGGCGACCCACAATAGACCGGACATCATTCTCGTAGATATGCGGGCCAAGGAAGCCATGCTGATCGACATTGCCTATACCCAACAACAACAATTTGCAGGTCAAGCTCAAGCACGTCGAAAAGTTCGCCAAATATCGAGATTTACAAGAGAAAATCCGGCAACAATGGGAAATGGAGAGAGTAAGAACGGTGCCAATCATTGTGCCATCAACAGGACTCATTTCAAAGAAACATCAAGGAACTCGGATTGAGCGAACATCTCTTCAAACTGATGCAGAAAGCAGTACTTCTCGCAACAGCCCGTACCGTCTGAAAATTTGCAGGAAATCCGTAGATGCCACCAAGGACCCGATAACCTGTAAACGGTTCCCTCAGAGCTTAATCCTTTTGATATCCGAGATATCTGGGATAGTAATTGTTCCCCTTAGAGGAAGTGCAAATGCTGTAAGGCTAAATCATAATAATAATAATAATAATAATAGTGCTTAATTGACAAACAATTTCATAATTTGTAGCAAAGCTACATAAGAGTGCAAAACATATAAAAATACAGATAGATGCATACAATGAAAAGAAAAAGAACAACCAAACCATACAAAATTTTATACAATTGTGCAATTTGTACGTGGTTCCTGAAATATTATACAAAATATTAAATATCAAAATATTTTACTAAACACTAAATACCAAATATTATACCAGTATGTAAGATGCTCAAAATTAAGCATTAATAAAAAAGTCGTTTATTGCGTATAAGGCTCTCCAGTAAGTATGATCTCAAACCTATGTGAAATGCGGGAAAATATGTTATTGACTTCATTTCAAATGGCAGATAATTGTACATTTTTTGCATTGTACAGTATAGAGCTTTTAACTAACTCTGAGCGTGGGGATGGCAGTAAAGATCACATTCATGCTCCGTATTCTTAGGTGGATAGTTGTGAGATGGTCTTTCTGGAATGACAGATACGTGCTTGCGGATTAAGCAAACGGATTAAAATATGAATAAGGAAGGAAGAGTTAATATTTTAAATCTGTTAAACAAATCCTGGCAGTGAGATCTACTGATTAGTCTCAATGAGTATCAAACAACTCTCTTTTGAGTCGCACAACACGTACTCCAGAATGGAAGGGCGTACCGGAGGTGCGACTCAAAAAGGGCATAATAGACTGTTCTAACAGCTAACAAGTTAAGCTTCCTGGAAACCGTTCTTAGAGGAAAACAGGCAGAACTTAACTTTTTGATAATGCATCGATATGCAGTCCCAGAGTCCCACTTTAAATGGTTCCCCAACAAGCTCCAAGAATTTCACTGATTCAACGACGTCAATAGTGGTGTTATTAAGTACAAATGCTTGCATCGTACTTCCATATGACAAAACTTTAGTTTTAGAAACGTTGAGGAACAGGAGATTAGAATCGCACTATGATTTAATGGTGATTAAGTCACTAGACACAGTTCTCTGAAGCGCCGTAATATCCGGGTTACTCCAAGTGAAACTAGTATCATTCGCAAAGAGACAGACTTTACCGCTAATGTCCAGACAAGCAATGCCGTTGATAAACTGCAGAAATAAAATATGACCTAGTAGTAAACCCTGGGGTACTCCACAATCTATTGGCTTGGCAGAAGACATCGACGTATCAACACTCAGAAGCTGACCTCTGTTAATATACGACTTAAACCATTCGAGAGGCAGTCCTCTGAATCCGTAGTACTGCAATTTGTTAAGTAAGATACTATGATTTACACAATCGAAGGCTTTAGAGAAATCACAGAAAATTGTTGCTGTAGAGTGATAGTTGTTCAGGTTGGAGTATACATAATTAAAGAGGGAAAACATAGCATCATTTGTACATTTGTTACTTGAAAGTCCAAATTGATCGGTAGTAAGTATTTTATATTTAGAGAGAAAAAATAGACGCCTTAGAGAAAAGATATAGAATAATATTGTTAAATTAAATACATTTAACATTGTTGAAGTAATTAGCTCTAATTAACCCTATGGTTACGAAGCAATTAAAAGGACGACCTCTATTTCAAAAATCAAATTTCAAATATTTTTTGAAACATATTTCCCCAGCTATTTGCACCATAATGAACTCCCAAAATCACTTTTAGCTTAATTTAACAAAATAAATTATAATGCCAGGTTTATTAGGGGTAATTGAAATATATTTTTAAAACGTAAAAAACGTCTTTTTTACTTTTATATTATACCAAGTAAAGAAAGAAAGAAGACATATTAATAGCATTTTTACTTTGTAAAGATAGAGATAGAAAGATAAACGAAACATTATTAATTATTTAAGAAGCGTATAGATGGTTGTGCGTTTGGCAAAAAAAACCATCGCTGTAATCACACTCAGGGTTGCTATAGTAACAAGTTGAAATGAAAGCTTCTTTCTTATTGGCTAAAAAATATAGGTGTAAAATTTTCAATATGATTTCCAAAAAAGTACTGAAAACCGCATTTCGGTATTCCAAGTCGTTCAGAAAATACATGCCTTCAAAATTACCTTTAAAAAAACCTATTGTAACAGTGTTTATTTGGCAAAGTGGGTTTGCGGCAGAGTAGTTGAGCTTTATTTTTTAACAGTCTATACTTGTCAGTTCACTGACTTCACAGTCTTTAGCTTTAGTTCGCTTACACATTTAGAGCAGCACGTATCTTGCAAGAAATATTTAGATATGTGTTCAAAACCACAGCATTTATGGCATATGTCAAAATTTAAATGGTATTAAAAAACTATTAACACGTCCAGAAATATAGCCAATTGCCATTATTTTCTAAGAAACCAGTTTTTATGTGTCGAAGTGGTATGAATGACGGTCCAGATTTTTGATGCAAATACAAATACAAATAATTATTTATTTATGCCAATATAAAAACAAAAATACAAATTATGTCAATGGGCAAAATAGCGCAATCAATAAATGCATTGATACTTTCTCTCCAGAAAATAATACTTAATAAAAAGTTATGCAACATAAATTCAAAGACAGACTACATTTTGGTAACAATTACAAAATTCACCCACAGGATAAGAAAATTCTAATAAAAAGACGTTCACCGTAAAACAATTGTAACATTCAAAATTTAACAATGTACACAAGCCAAATATATTAATAATATAAAGCTTAAATTTAGTAATGCTAATTAATATAAAGTGTTAATAAATTATTAAAAGAATGAAAATTCGAAATTAATTTAAAATTTTCACGGTGTAGCGTAGTCAATCTAGGCAGGTTTATGCATGTGAGGTAGAAAAAATTAGTAACAAGGTAATCTCTACGGAAATGAGTAGTCCAAAGAGTCCTTATTAACCCCTCAAAAGTCGCACTTTGTCGCATTGGCGGAACTTGGAGAAAAATGGCCGCCATCTTGAGTTCATTAAATATTTCATAAAGTATGCATTATATCAAAAAACCTCAAGACACACCTTTTTTTATGGAGAATCAAAAGTTACGTATATGGAAGAAAATCAAGAACATTGGCCAGAAAACAACTAAATTATTGAAATTTATTTGATTTGGCAATATTGAATTTTTTAAAATTTGGTTCATATTATGTGGAATAGTTAAAACTGTTTTTATACCTAATCTCCCAAATAAATATTTTTAAGTAAAAATATCAAAAAATTCGATAATTACCTTGAGGATGGCAACACTGCAACCAAGATCTGCGCTGCCGCTCAAGACGACCTCGCTTGCATGTTCATCCCTACCCTGCGGCTTTGTGTTTTATTTTCTGTTTCTGTGCCTGTGTGCCATTCGTAAACAAGTGCTGAAGCAGTATAGGCCTGTTTATTCTGCGACTTCTGACTTGTTTATATAATTTTTTTCGTTTTTTTCAACACTAACTTTTTCAAACAAGTAAATGTTTTTGTTTTGTTTGCAATATCTTTCTAAAAGTGGCTGATTGGATACAGTGAATCAGTATTTACCAATAAGAGTTCTAGATCACTAGTGAAAAACTGATACCGTTAAAGTCGCGCTCGCGGAGATGAAAAATATACGAAATTTGAAGAGCGATTCAATCTGAAAAAATCAACGCTGCATGTAACTCAAAGTTGTAGGAAACTATATACACACCCTCGTGAAATTTTAAAGGCTGGGAAAGTACATCAAAATGAAGAACCATCAACCTCCAAAAACACGCTGAGGTCGGAAAGTGATAGTTTTGATTTCAAAGATCACTGTTTATTTTGTGGGGCGAATATAATGCAGGCAAAATCCCAAATGTCAAAAATTCGTAATGCGTCAACAATAGAATAATTTTATTAATAGATACAATTATTACACACTGCAGGAAACGTAATGATGCCTGGGGTTTAGAAGTCCAAAAAAGGATATGTAGTGAAATGGAACTTGTAGCTGCAGAGGCTAAGTATCATGCAAACTGTTTCAGCCAATTTTTGAAACAAATAAGCCTTGAAAAATCTGGGAGGCCTTTAGATAATGAATGCGAGGAAGCATTTGAAAATTTATGCTACGATATTCAAAGCGATAATGAAAAGTGTCAATTTTCTTTCAAAGAACTACAGGAAAAGTTATTGTCATACTTACCTGAAAATGAAACACCTTGGTCCGAAAAAAAATTTGAAACTTAGATTAATAGAAAAACTTAAAAACAGTGTATTAATTACAGAAGTCCCAGGAAAACCAGCCGTTATATGTTTAAAAAACAAGTGCGATGATTTAATTAATGATGAGTTTAAAAACAATATAAATACTGAAGAAAAAGGCTGAAGGTAGTGGAAGCGGCAGCAGAAATTTTAAAAGAAGATATAAGGGGCATGGTTTGCGACCTTTTGTTATCTAAAGAAAATATTAAAATTTTAGAAAATCTTTATAAAAAGCCAGTGATGCATGAACTCGGAGACAATATCCTACTGAAGCAGATTGAAGCACAAATAGAGGAAAAACTTGAGGCCTATTCTAAAGCTAGCCAGACAGGGAAATTGTGGGTTAATTACTTCAAGTTAGTGAGTTTAATGAAACTCTTTATTATGGCTGAACGGTCTGGTGTCTGGCCGTTTCACGTGCACTGTATCAAACTTTTTATCCCTGTATTTTATTCTACCGGCCATCTAAATTATGCGAAATGTGCACACCTATATCTTATCCAAATGCAGAAATTAGAATCTATAGGATCCAGTCATTATGAAAATTTTGTTACCAAAGGACTATTTACAATTCGTAGAACAGACAAATTTTGGTCTGACACCTGGAGCGATATGGTAATCGAACAAAGCCTAATGAGAGCCATGAAAGCCCAGGGCGGATTGACCCAAGGTCGGGGGCTCATAGATTCTTCTTTAGCTAGATCGATTTCTAGCATGTCGTCATGTATTCCGGTTTGTAATGCCTTAGAGGACTTTGTTGGGGTAAGATCATCATCATCCAGTCAACATGTTGAGTTGAGTAAATCTCGTCTTCAACGAGACAAGACTGATTTTGAAAAGTTTTGTACTTGGTTAGAGGATCATGATCCTTTTAAGTGTACCGAATTCATGTCTCTTTCATCTGGTATTATTGCATCTTCATCTGTAAATTGTGATAATGCCCGTGTCATTGGCACAGAGAAATACTGATAAAAAATTTACCGAAATACAATGTAAAAGGTCAGAAAATATTAAAAATTTTGCCCAAATGACCAACAGTATTAAAACTTTCCAAAAGAACGTAGACATAAACTCCAAGCAGCTCTTTAACAGAATTATTTGCTCGAACAAAACACCTCAAGAAATGAAAGAATCTTTTGACTTCGAACTTTCACCATATCCATTGGCACTTTTTAAAGACAGCAATATAAGAAAGGGATTAAATTCTCAACTTCTGAAAGAAATTGACCGCTTGCAAACTACAGATCATTCCATAAATAACGAGACATTTTTTGTCATAGATGGCGGATTTCTTTTGCATAAGGTAAAATGGCAAAGACCAGCAACATACCACGAAATATTCTTGCAGTATGTAAATTATATCATACATACATATAACAAAAATTCTATAGTCGTTTTTGATGGTTATAATCCAGAAAATCCATCAACTAAGGATATCTTACAGAAGTTTAGATCTAAGCAAAGCGTAGCAGTCTCAATCCAATTGCATGCCACAGTTGTCACACCACAAGATTTCTTTTTAAGAAATAGCCAAAATAAAAAAGAGTTTATCGAAATTCTTCGAAGATATCTAGAAAATGATATTACCGTATATCAAGAAAGGGATGCTGAGCAATGACGGCTGTTCAGTTGTCCAGCGTTAAAAAACATGTGACCGTGGTTTCTGAGGATACAGACATTAGGTTTTACTTATATATCACATAAAAAAAAATAATGTGTGTTTGCTTCGAATAGGCAAAGGAGCAAAGGGCCACAAAATTTCTAAAATAAATGAGATTCAGGAAAAATTAGGCCATTTAAAAGATTACATACTTTTTATACAAGCAATGTCAAGCTGTGACACAACATCATTTTTATACAACAAATCAAAAAAATTATTTTTAAAATTATTGCTACATGAAAATAAAGATCTGTGTCGAGACCTAGATGTATTTCATGAACCTAATGCAGACATGTTATTTTTTATTGAATCAGAACTTTAAATAATTTTAAACCTTTACCGGTGTCCAAAGAAGATTCATTATATTAACCAGCTACGTCACACACTATACATGCATATGACTTCAAGGCAAAGCTTAAGTTCAGAACTAAGTTTAGCCTCACTGCCGCCAACCGAGGAATCTGCCAAACAGCACATTTTTAGGACATATTTTCAGGTAAAACTTTTTAAAGTATATAAAATACATTCCTTATTATGCTTATGTTGTATATTTTACTAGATTCAAGAATGTCTGGGGAACTCCCTCAACCCTCTCAAATATGGTTGGAAAACTAACGAACAGGGAGATCTAGTGCTTATTACCACAACACAACATGCAGCACCCTCAGACCTGTTAAAATTAACTTTTTGCAATTGCATGGAAAGCAATTGCTCGAAAAATTGTTCTTGCAGAAAAATTGGACTAAAGTGCTCTGTAAAATGTGGTCAGTGCTACGGTGTAAGCTGTAGCATTTTAAGATCCTTTACAGGCGTAGACGACTATATGAAAATCGGTCTCTGCTATTGGTCGATCCATCTCTTAGTACAATATGTCTTCGTGATGCAATCAGTCTGTCGCAAGAGCTCTCATGGTCGAGATGTTTAGATGGTTGGGTCTCACCTGGACGGTGTTCAAACCCCGTTGCTTTTTTATTATTTTTTTAAAGATTATGTTTCTAAACAATTATTTTCTTGATACTGGGTATGTCTTGAATTAGTTTGGGTTACCACTTGGTTAGTTTCCTTTTCTTGAGCCCCCGTAGCGAGCGAAGCGAGCATAGGGCCATGCGGATCTCGCCTGTAAAGGACCATAAAAAGCTAAGCTGCGCCATAGTGCACGATAATGAAGAAGACGATTTAAAAAGTAGAGTTAAATACTACTGAAATGTTTTTCTTATCATAAGTGTTTTTCATCCCGTACAAAAAATGTATACATTTTTCTCATTAAATTTATTACATTCTTTCATTTATTGTAGTTTTTTATTCTGCACAAAAAAGATTCTTTGAGCATTTTTCATAAACTGCATACTATTCCAGATATTAACCAAATTTTAAAAAACTTATTTTGCCAAATCAAATAAATTTTAGTAACTTTTTTTGTTTTCAGGCCAATGTTCTTGATTTTTTCCATTATACGTAACTTTTGATTCTCCATAAAAAAGGTCTCTTGAGGTTTTTTGATATAATGGATACTCTATGAAATATTTAATAAATTCGAAAAAATTCAAGATAGCGGCAAGTTCCGCCAATGCGACAAAGTGCGACTTTTGAGGGGTTAATAAGGACCCTTTGGACTACTCATTTCCGTAGAGATTACCTTGTTACAATTTTTTTGTACCCCAACCACCTATTTTAACTAGCCTAGTAGAACTGTTTGATTAATCAATTAAGGATTGAGACGAACAACCTTTTGGTAATCCTATCTACTGCGACACCTACTCACCAACCATGATCATTGAGGAAGCAGAGCACTCATTAAAGAAATTTATTTCTACTAGTATTATTATGAACTTGGTTAATAAAAGTTAAGTGAATGATATACAATTCGAAAGTTCTGAAAGGCTATGCGAAAGAAAGGAGAATCAATAAAGGAGGTTATGATACAATTATTGTAGGTACGTAAAAATAATCCTTATGTAGGTTTACTGCATACACTTACGTTTTATATAGAAACGATATTATAATTTTTAAAATGCTCATTTAATCTCTATTAAGGTCATACTAACTTTTACAGTAGCGCTACAATAATTCCTGATTAATTTCACCAATACCTATCCCAAAAATGCCATTATGCCATTAATCCTAATCTGAAACTAAAAGTAGTCTGCTCTGGTTTGTATTGAACGTTTCAATCCTCTCTTGGGGGTATTAATGGGCGCTAGGTCCATTATTCAGTGCATGAAATTACAGGATATTCAACCTATGAAATATAATACGTTCAAGATAATTTTCGGTTAGGGTTAGTTTGTTTTAATTATCGATGTTTCAATTTTCACACCTACATTATTTGAGTATTATAGATGAGCTGAGTGTTTAGAAAAGAGCAAAACTCTGTCGAATTTTATATGAAAGCTTGCCAATATCTAATAGAAGAATGCAGCCACGGATGGGACCCCCACCATATGTAAAAACTGAGAAGTGTCAATGGTGTTTTCTATAAAATATTTAACATAATAATTTAAATGATGAACAACATGATTTTATTTTTTATATTACACTTTTTAAACATTTACATTAAAAAAACATACACATTAAAATACATACATCACTAAGTAAATGAAAGTAAAACTAAACTAATTAAATCATATTTATTTTAAACTTTGAACATTATTTTCAGTAAAAAACTTGTAATATGTATTCTTTATTAAACAACAAAAAGGGAAAAACAAACCAAACAAACCCAAATGGATTCAAGAAAATGTATTTAAAGCTGGAAATTATTTTGAATAAAAAAAACTCTAAACAAGTTTTGCACCTGGCAGGATTGAAGTTTCTGCTTTAAAACTGCGAGGTTGTTATCCTACTACTGCACACAAGGATCTGTGTATACCCCTTCAGTAGTAGTAGTATATTCGAATCGTTGAAGGCGTGGCCAAACGCTAGTGTACCTATGCCTTTAGGGTGCAATGAATTACTTTCAGCTGCTCTAGTGGTGCAGTGGTCAAATTCTGTGCCTGTGATACGGCTACTGTCACTTAGTGACCGTGTGATACGGCGGCCCGGGTTCGATTCCCGTCGGTGCTCTTTTATTTTTCTTAGTTTATAATTGTAAAAGTTTTTTTTCTTCATTATGGGCATGCCTTGGGTTAGTTTTTGTTGGTTGCACCCCCGTAGCGGGCGAAGTGAGCGGATGGCCATGTGTGAAGTGAAATATTAGACATTCTAAAATGGTAAACAAAAGCGCGAAGCTTGACCACTGCACTAGCGTGTTCCTTGCCAATAATATGTTGATACAATGATACATATGCATGACATTCCGCAGCATAAAATAACATTCATGTTGAAATTATGTTTTGAGAGGTGCCAGCCAATAATTTGACCATAAAATTATTTTAATAATTGCCATTGAGCTTTAGGCGGGAGACTCCCGCTTTTTGCCATACCTCTCGTCCTAAAACAGAGCTTGTAATTTGACTATATAAAGACAAATAAGCAAAATGTTTCCCAAGCATAAAAATAAATAAAATTTAAATTAATAGTAATAAATTCGACAACAGCATCACAGTTTGTAGCTTCAGGTAACCTATGACATTTCGCCCGTGCCCCGTACGCGTCTTTCCTCCTGACGAGTTTGGACTTACATTTGCATATATTTCACTTCATGTAATGCCCTCCGCTCGCTCCGGGCGCAACCAAACCAGACTAACCCAAACTAACTTAAGGTATCCCCAAAATCGGGAAAAAAACTGTTTACAAACATAACCTTAAAATATGCATGTTTTGCCACTGGAATCGAACCGCCGCCGCGCCGCTGTATCACAAATATACTATCTAACCACTGAGCCACGAGGCTCGCTGAAAGCGCGAAAGTACATGCATACCGCGATCCTGTTATCGATCTTAATTACACCAATAGGAATTTACAAAAGTGACAGTTAATAGTAATGAAACCAACTCGTATCGTATAGGAGAATTGCTGCGTTGCCATTTGCAATTATTTTGTTATTTACTACATTGAATACCAGGTTTCTAACCTACCTATATTATATACTTATTAATTTAGAATTGAATTAAGATTGAGTTAAATTTCCCCCAAGTGGGAGAGTAATAATTATAGACCGAGAGCCAATAGTGAAGAGGCCTCAATCATCAAGTTTTATTAACACGCGGTATTTAATTTTTAGTCCTGTGGCCCATCGGTAGTTTGTAGTAGTAGGGGCGTCGAGGGGGGCCCCATGGTACGCCCCAGTAAGAGCCCCCTTGGGAAATTTGCCATTCTTCCGGCCCTCCCAACCGCCGCTGGATGAATGAAATTTTACATATCATTCTGAACGGGCTAAGCAGAAATTTATAACGGTTTGCATAAAAGTCAACCCAACCCAAACTATGCTTGCTCTTATCCGCCTGAGGACTTTTATTTACAACCGATAATTATATTACACCTCTGGTAAATATTGGTTTAAATGAGAATTAACTTGTTGGTTAATTAACATTTATGATTTTTTTTACCACAATCTAAAAAAAGGAATTGCATATTTTACACCCACATTTTATAAGCCACTGATTTTATATAACTCCATAAGAAGAAATCCATTCTATCGCACCTATCTACTGAATTATCCGAATGAGTCGCTAATATCCTCAAGAAAGTAGATTAGTAGTGCATTATGGATATTTCATCTAAGACAATTACCGAATAAATGTTGTATATATTCATGTTAATATATTGAAATGAAATAGCCCAAGGATTAATCGTTACCTGGAATACGACTTTAGGTAGGTGTAGATTCCCATGACAGCACTGAGCGAAGCTCGACTGAAAAAATATATAAGAACTCTGGAGCGCATGGACATGTCTCACAGCAGCAAAATTGCTTGAAACCTAGTAAAGAAACTAAATGGCAACCCAAAGGAAAGCAAAACGCCTTCGACCGTGACATCCAACCAGATACCCCACCAACCCACATGCAAAAAACTGCGTACCAACCGCTCCCCAACAACCGAGAAAAAGTATTTCGACACACCTTTCACGATGAAAGCGCTCAACAAAGGAATAAACTACTAGAAGATATAGTATCTATGTTCTGCACCCTCCACCGTGGAGGAGATGCGCAGTGGCAAGCATCACCGCTTGGGCGAGCTTAGAACACACTCACCTATCTAAACCGGAGTAAATCTGTCTAAAGCTGTATACAGACCTGTCTAAGCTGTATACAGACCTATATAAGCTGTATACAGATCTGTCTAAAGCTGTCTAAAGCTCGCCCAAGTCGGCGATGTTTGCCACTGCGCATCTCCTCCATGGTGGCGGGCGCAGAACATGGATACTATATCTACTACTACTCACTCAAAAATAGGAAAGCCGCAGGAGTAGATGATATATGCGTGGAGCAAAATAAACACTTTGGCACCGTGGAAAAAGCTGGATTCTTGGATTGTTCAATAACTGCTGAATGATATTTCAAGCATCAAAATTGTGGAGGAAAGCAAAAGTCGTAGCTATACTAAAACTTGGAAAAGACCCAGAATCGCCAAAGAGTTACCGCCCTATATCGCTTCTTTGTCTTTGTATGAAAGACTCATCCTACACCTTATAGAGAATGCGTTTGACTAAAAAATCAGACCACAGCAAACTGGCTTCAGACTTGGAAAGTCCTGCACTAGCCAGATTCTGAGGAGTCTGACGGAACACATCGAGAATGGCTTTGAAGGGAAAAAGATAACAGGCTTAGCCCTCGGCGATCTGAGCTCCACATAAACTTGCTGCAAAAAGTCTACGTCACACTAAAGAACTACCAACTCGTCAAAATAGTTGAATCACTACTGCAAAATAGACAATTCTGCGTGAGTCTCGAGGGGAAAAAAGTCGTTGGCGAACCCAAAAAAATGGCCTGGCTCAGTGTAGCGTACTGGCACCCATATTCTTCAACTTGTACACCAACGGCGAACCAACGCCAACTTTTACTGGAAACTTTATATAAGACCAAGGAGTCACAGCCCAAGGTTTATGTTTTGAAGAGGCGGAACAAAAATTGGAAGATGCCCTGAGTATAATGTCCAATTATTACCAAGGAAACTCGCTAAGACCAAACCCATCCAAAACTCAGGTTTGGGCTTTCCACCTGCAATTTCGACTGGCCAAAAGGACACTCAACATCACCTGGAATAACACCAAGTTAGAGCATACCGAAAAACCAACATACCTCGAAGTCACATTAGATCGCTCCTTAACATAGAGGTTTCATTGTGAGAAAACCCGAAAGAAGGTGAAACCGCTTAACAACCTTCTGAGGAAACTTAGGTATAGTAAATGGGGCGCCAAACCGACAGTACTGAGAACAACAGCACAGACGTTATGCATTTCAACGGCGGAATATGCATGCCCAGCTGTATAAACATCTGACGACAGTCATCCTGATATCACAGATTTCCCAGAATTCTTACACATTTCCTCTGCAGGCCAAAAATCTTATGAGAATGTGCACAATGTCCCCTTTGCAGAATTGCATAGGTCATTCTGGAGGCGAAGCAGCTATGGTATGCCGTGAGTAAAGACTTGAGAGTTCCGAACAACATAAATGGATTTTGACAGTTTTTTACTTAGCTCCACAATATGCTGCCTATTTCCTGAGTGCTCAATATAGTTATCATGGGCAGCCTTCTTTGCAGAGACCAGAGCGGCTCTATACTGATTCTTGAAATCATTTACTGTTTTTTTGGGCATTAAGATTTGATTCGATTTATTAAGTGAGATCAGAAAGTGCAGTTTATCCCTCATGATCCTCAAATCATTGTTGAACCAGTTTACTCTGGTCATCCCTGCAATTTTAGACTGAGTGTTCAGAACTGACTTGACTGAAAAACAAGACTCAATGCCGTCCGCAATTCCATTTACAATTACTTACTTTCAATGTCCAACTGAACAGTGTCACCAAAATTCCATTCTTCAGTTTCAAGGGTGCGATATAAGGCAAATAGGCCCTCATTTGTCACTGGCCTGTAGGTTATACGAGTAGCAGGTTGGCAACGAGAAACCATTTTGACCCTACCAGTGGTCCGAGAGGTGGAAAAGATTAAGCTGAGTAGTATCCTGCAAACCATCAAAGAAATTTGTAAAAACGTTATCAAGCTGGGCGCTAAGGCGAGTACTGAAATTTACAGTAGGGTGATGATCTAGGGTTCGGAAGGAGTTTATTACTTCTAGAGTTCTCTCACTGCTCATGTGGAATGGAACATTGAAACCCCCCGTGATATGGATGAGCTTTGAAATATCCAACTTGGAAAGGACCAGCATCACAGTGTCAATAAACAGATTAAAGTCACCCAGAGGTGCCCTATAGAAAGTTACTATTTGAATGTGAAAGTCTCTCAAAAAGATACCCGTAACCTCACAGTGCTGCTCAGTGGAGGACTTCTCCAGATTGAGAGATGAGTACCCAACATCCTTGACAAGTATGGCCACACCACCATGAGGCTTCTGAGACCTTACAAAATCAGAGGTCAGTTGGTAACCCCGAATGTTAAGAGACTCAAGTTCATCAGATGTGAGCCAATGCTCATTTATACAGAAAGCATCAAGCAATTTCTCTTTAAGTAGTAATTCAAACTCTGCAGCTTTATTTCTTATACATTGAACATTAGCATGAAAGATTGTTAGACTACTGTTAGGTATATATTGAGAAGTTTTTGTTTTATTCCTATTGTTTACCCTATTTCTATTATTATTGGTATTAAGATTATTTAGGTTTATAAAACTATCATTAATACTATCATTAATACCTTGGTCAGGAACTATGCCCGCATCCACTTGTAACACTGATGATCCTTCACCAGGTGAAGCTGCTCCAGATACTCCCTAACATCCTTGGTTTCCACATTTGGGTCTAACCCAGATATAAAGACCCATTCCTTGGAAAAACTCGGGGCTGCTCTTAGAACACATTCTTTGTTTGTGCCAAATACTTGATTTTTAAAATATAAGGTGCTAGATTTTAAAAAGTATATATTTTTTAACTTTTGATGAAATACCAAACTTGAATATAGTTAAATTTTACATTTTTTGTTAATAGAAAATTTTATATTAATGTGTTTAGATTAATCATATTTAATTTATTGCTTCAGTAGCAGTAATTCCGTTACCCAAGCCAGAATACGTCACTTTGTTAAAAGTATTTTAATTTTAATATTAATAAAAAAATCATATGTTTAGATTATTGCAAAAACAATGATATCAAAAATATATATTTCGGAGATAAAAAAAATCATGTATTGTAACAAGCAAATTTTGGAGAGGCGACGTGCGACGTTCAAAGAGGCGAGGACGTGACAACCCTGGAAAACGAATGGCGCAGCAGTAGAATCGAATCGGTGTTATATAACACGGAGTATATAGATAGATTAGAAATAAGGCGTAGATATAGTTATTGTACGATAGCAGAGTCGACTCATGGCGTTATGTAATTATGATAACTGTACTGGCGAAGGTGTATTGGCGAAATAAAACTTGTTACTAAAAATTAATCGTTTACAGATCAGAAGTCGGGATAACCTACGTATTGTGTTATTTGTTGTGGAGAACGGTGAAATACGCGATTTCGGCGAGTTAAATCGCAGTGGCAACTTCTTCTTTTTTTGTGTGTGGCGATATCACAAAAACTCATAACAAAAGGCGGGCGTTTGTTGCTATCCTTGACAGTGGATTGACATTTGGCGATTTTTCAGATATTCACGATAATAATAAACAAGTGTGTGCTAATTAATTGGTGATTATTGTAAAAATTGTGGCGTATTTCAACTGTGTTTATTGGCATTGGTGTTTAAAAGGCGTTTTTCAAGTGATTTCCTATGGAGGAAGGCAGAAGTGACGAGTTAGAGCTCGATTACGAGTTGGAATTAAGCGACGGTCACCACGGCGAAGGCGATTCGGCGATGGAAGACGAAACAGTCTCCATGGTACATAAGCTGTTGAAAGGCGGTTTGGCAACTAGTATCCAGCAGATTGTGGCGGCCGAAATGGCAAGGGCGGCGAAGCAAAAGGCGGCCGAAATGGTAAAGGCGACAAAACAAATGGCGGCCGTTGGTACTGGCGGTACCAAGCGCAACAAGAAGGGCGAAAAATCAGGTGAGCGCGTTCCTCAGGCGGTAGTAGAGCATGCTTGTAGCGATAGGGCGGACTCCGCTTGCAGTTTGAGCTGTATGGGGTCAAGGGCAAGGGCAGGTGGCGACCTTATTGACCCTTTCGATCCTGACAGCCAGAACTGTAACGTAGTCAGGTGGTTGAGCAAAATTGATCAGTTGGGCGATATTCATGAATGGTCGAACTATGAGAGAGCGTATTTTATGCAGGCGAAATTGCAAGGCGCATCAAGGTGCTGGTTTAATCGGCTCTATGAATATGACCTCTCATGGGAAGACTGGAAGGCGGCTCTTAGGAAGGCGTTTCCTAGAGTGCATGACTTTGCTCAGCTGCTCAAGGAGATGATAGCGAGGGTTAGATTGGACGGCGAAACCATGATCCATTATTATCATGATAAAATGGCGTTGATCGAAAGGTGCGGGCTTTCAGGCACAAAGGCGCTTTCGTGTGATTGACGGTCTACCTCTCGATCTACAGGCGAATGCGAGGGCATTTGGTTGCTCTTCCCCTGGCGACTTGTATACTGGCTTTCTTTCCTCTTTTGACAGATATCGGCGTCCTTCAACCGATATTGTGGAATTGGAGGGGCAAGAAAGTCCAGGATCATGCGCAGGCGAAGGCGATGAAGACTTTGCGGTCTTCTGAGGCGATTCTCAAATTGAGAGAGGCGTTTGGCGAATTTTGGGTACCCAAGGCGTACTATTTCCAACTGCTGGCGCGGGCTGGCGTTTGCGAGCAAGGCGTTTGCTGATTTTTCGGCGAGGCGAGGTGTAAAACACCGAGGGCGAAAGGTTAGGTTGAAAGGTGCATGCAAGTGAGTCTGACTGGCGAGGTGCAAAGGGCGAATGGTCAGGTTGAAAGGTGCATGCAAGTGAGTTTAACTGGCGCGGTGCAAATGGCAAATGCTCTGTTGGCGAAAGGCGAGAGCTATGGCGATTTAAGGTCCAAACTTCTTATTGAGATAGCAAAAGGCGAGTGAGAACCTGACAAAGCCGTAATATAAAGGTGATATTCGATAAAAGGCGTAAGGTTGAAACCACAGGCGAAACCTTTAGGGTAGGCGATTTGGTGTTATGGCGAATGCACAAATCGATAAGATCTGGTTGATTTACTGGCGAGTTAAATTAATGAGGGCATTAATTGTTGCAGGATGGCCGAATGTAACAAGCAAATTTTGGAGAGGCGACGTGCGACGTTCAAAGAGGCGAGGACGTGACAACCCTGGAAAACGAATGGCGCAGCAGTAGAATCGAATCGGTGTTATATAACACGGAGTATATAGATAGATTAGGAATAAGGCGTAGATATAGTTATTGTACGATAGCAGAGTCGACTCATGGCGTTATGTAATTATGATAACTGTACTGGCGAAGGTGTATTGGCGAAATAAAACGCGTTACTAAAGACTAATCGTTTACAGTATATTAGTAAATATCTATGCTGTATTATTTCAGTAAAACAATAACACCAAAATAAAATTAAAGAGAGTAGCAAATCTTACCGATTTTGGGTACGTCACTGATCCTCAGAAAATAAATTTTGTTTTAATGTACTCCTTGCAAAAGAGGTAAATTCTAGAATGTTAGTTAGATGATTAGTTTCGGTCTTGCAAATTACAGACAGGTCTACAAATAGGAATTTACAGGGTTTTAGAAAAAAATCGAAAATCCATAAACGAGGAAGTATATCAATGAAAAATTGTATTCTTTATAAACTTAAAAAAAAATTGGTTAGAAGAACACATTTCTTTTTTACACTACGTAGAAATAAAATTTTAAAACCAATTTCAACAAAAACTAAATCCTATTTAATCCTAGTTAATTTCATAAAATCACACGTTAATTTCAATTAAGCCCACAATTCTTCTTTCTACTTATGATTATAAAAAATGCGAGTTAGGAAAACTGCTAAATCTTAAAAACCATAATGCAAATATTTTGTGACTTGAAATCATTTCCTCTAGCAATGATTTATCATTTATGATTTAAATAATTTTCAAAAGAATTTATGATTTAAAATTATTTTGAAAATATTTAAATTATTTTGCATATTCTAAAAAGATTTAAATCTTAAAAAATATATAGATGGTTTAAAAATTAGTTAAATCATTGCAAAATTATTTCAATTCCATTACAATATTTGAAGCATTCCAAAAAAGGTTTCAATAATTTTAGGAAGATTGTTATGAGAAATGGCGATTTTACTAATTTTATTACAAGAAAATTTAATCAGTTAAGATAAACTTTAAATTGTTAAGATATAATTTCAATTGCCTTATTATAATTACTAGAATTCAAATAAAAAGCCAAATTGTTACAATAAACTATAAATGCACTTTTCTTTAAATTATTACTTTAATTTACTGAAAAGATAAATTGAAAGATACTCAGGGTGTATGGGTAAGAAGCATGCTTGTATTAATTTTTTTTTCAAGTGCTGTAAAGATTAAAAGCGCAAAATAAAAGATTAAAAATTTCAAAAAACAATCTTTATTCTATTTCCTTCTAGCAAAAGTAAGTGAACTCTGTTGAACTATCTTGGTGACATCTACACTTTGATCACCTTGTGGTTCCTCCGAGCTTCCTGGAGAGGGCTACTGGAATTTGCTGTAGTGCCTAGGATCTGTCCTGTGACGTCACTGGAAACTGTCCTGGTAGGCCGAGTGCATGTGGACTCAGTAGCATGAAAAAAAAACAATACAAGACAGATAAAGGGTTCACCAAGAATGTTGTTACAACCCTGTTTCAATCTGGCGGAGAGCGTCGCTTGTCTTAGCTTAGGTTTTTAATACAGAAATTAACAGGAGAGAACTAGAAATAATTCTTTCCAATTAACAATGCTACGAAATGCCAAAACACTCTGAAGAAGAATTTTAATTTAATTTAATTAAATATGCCTCCGCCAATTTTCACATAATTGTTTAGACTGTAGACAATAATTATATTTTTAAATAAAACAGTGAACAGGTTACAGATAATAAATAAAATGAATAGCTATTTAAGCTGAGAAATATTGTAATGAACAATAAATTCAATAAAAAGAAACAATTACGGTAATCAGGTAAGAACAAAAATGAAATCAATAAATTTAAGCAAGTAATCAGAATTTAAGTATTGCCTGAAAGCTACTTTTCAACTCAAAAATCAATTCAATTCTAAAACAAAGGCAATGAGAATCATTCAATTCAATTATTGCCTGAAAGCTATTTTCTAACTCAAAAATCAGTTTAACTCAAAAACAAAGGTAACAACAAATTTAAATAGAAATAGAGAGATATAACAAACAAACAATTGTGATCTTTTACCGAACACGGTCGAGCAGGGCTTGAGAAGGCGCTCTTTAAATAACAAGGTGACGATAAAATATTTACATAGATTGAATAATAACTAGCTAAGCCTGAATCCAACTGATAACGATACTAGAGAAAATTAGACTGAGTATCCTACACTCTCGACAGTTTTAGTTATTAATTTCTAAAAATTGCTACCTCTAACTAGAACCTAGATATGAGCCCTATAGGCCAATTTGATCGATTCTTTAGTTGGGTTGCTGAACTAAATCCGAAATTTAATAACTTCTGCTTTTGTAGGATCAAGTCCTTTTTTCCTCTCTTATCACTGACACGCAGTCGTCACAAATATTTCAATTTTTTTTCACCGTACGAAGTACGAAGCGACCGATCTTTAACCTTAAAATCTGAACTGGATATTTGAAATTATTTATCAATTTTAAATAATATATTTGACTGCTGTATTTACGTAGATTCAACCCATAATATTAATGTTCATTTTATATTAACTAGATAATTATTATCGACTGATATATTTAAAAGACCAAATTAGTTTTAAATGAACTTGATGGGCAACACTTGGGGCAACATAAAAATTCCTTTATCAATATTTTCGTACTATTTAATGCGGAAATTTCCACACTGTTGTTACCAGGTCGGTTCAGACAGTAATTCAAAATAGGTTGAAGATGAAAATTTATTATTTCAAATTAAAAACAAATACAAGCAAACTGGGAAAAACCTGATGTTACGGAATTATTAAAATTACCGTAACAAGATTCAAAAATATTCCAAGCGATCTAAGTCATTCTAATATTCACAGTATCTAGACAGTTTCAACTACAAAAAAGAATTCCAACCAAAAAATGCAGCTTACATATCACTATCTCACTTGAATGATATTAGAGCCTTCTCTAAAATTAGTTAGGGTCAAACAACAATACCTCTACAAAAGAACTAAGTGCTCATAAAATTTTAGATCGTTACGTCGTGCACGCCTCCAAACAGCCTTTGCTGTTTGGAGTGAAGATGTAGGGGAACGGCTTGCGGGTGGAACGGAAGTCGCGATCGAGGCGCAATTGGTTGCAACGTTACCAGACTACTACGATGGTAGCGAATATTAGGATGCCCACATATAAAAAATGTATCTCCTACATTACATTTTTTCCAATGTTGTAAAAAACATATTTCCATAATATGTTCTTTGCTCTTTTTATAATGTGATATTTCGAAATTTGTTTATTTAATTATCTAATACCACTACCTTGTTCGTGCACTTTCCTAAAATAATTCAATGGACTCTCGACAATTTGCCACTCGGTGATCGGCGAAGCTGGATAATTGGTGGCCGCAGCGCCGCCGCGGCTGCGCGCTGTGTAGTTATTCTCGAAATGGGAACAAGTAACGTTTTAAACGTTTAATGTTTAACGTTTGTGAATTATTACTAACCATCTCTCTAAATACATATATACGTACACACGTATGTGTGTATATTATGTATCTATACCTATAAAATATAGACATACCTTGCTTTTACATACATATTTAAAATAATTGGCTGTACTTTCCTTATAGAGCTGGCTTAATCGATAATTAGTGTTAGTTTGTTGCATTTTTGTGAAATCGAAACTATTTATGTGCTTTTACGTGTGCGAAACTTGTACCTAATATTTTGTTGTATATTTAGGTATACAATTCATATTATTAGGCTTATTTTTAGATACGTAAAGGTATATATTTCGAACTTAAAGATTTGATGCACGGCGGTTTGTGTACGCCACGGTTTATAAGCTTTTGTTCGTGTTTAATTGTATATTTTCTTTCGTTTTCGGTTACTTTTGTGGTAACTGATACTTAGTATAACTATGCGTCGGAAATTATAAAAATGGGCCTAAAATTCATATTTTCGGCTTTCCAAAGGACGTAAGTTTACAACAAAAATGGCTGACAGCTATACCTGATATGAATTATGTTCTCTTAGGGAAATTTCAAACAGATGCTCTTGAAGATAGATTTGGTAAATTCACACAAATGGCAGGTGGTTATTATCATATTTCTGTGCAACAGTTATATGAGACAGAGAAGAGACTTAGAATTCAATCTATACTAACACTTCAGTCTCGCAGTTTTGGCGCTATTAATGTTAATCAGTTCTATGAGCTACCTGATTATGACCCAGTTGAAAATTGCTCTCACAAGAATTTTCCCAGATTAAAACTATATTGTCTCAAATTTTAATAAATGATGATCACTTTCAGGATATCAAAGATGTAGTGCCGTTAAATACACGTTTAGGTGATTATTGTTGCTATATTACATTTAAAAAAAAAACGAAAATGTGATAGCTGTAAAGAAAAATTGGTATTTGACGAGCAATTTGTTGTTTTTGATCTTATTAATAAATTATATCGTGGAGGACTTTTATATCCCCAAGGACAAGGTATGAATATTGTATCTCTGACTTACATAATCTTTAATAATTTAATAAATGAATTTCAGGAGATATTTCTAGAAATTTATAATGAAAAATCGTTCATGCTTCACTTAATTCTGGAATATTGTATTGAACAAGAACCTGTCCCACATTTCGATAGATGCGCTAATCGTAATGGATAAGACGTTTTAAAAATAATTAAAAAAAATTGAGCGAGTCTTCTAGTACTCGAGACACTGATGTGTAAACATATCCTATACCGACATCATCGACATGAAAATCTTATGCGACCTTAGGCCGCGTGACGCCTGAATATAGGCAACCACTTATTTGGAATTGGTTGCCTATATTCTGGCGTTAGAAAGGACACGTCTTATAAAGCGCTGAAGTAGCCTGCGCATGGTTATGTCACATCCGCTTTCACACTTACGTCGCGTAAGATGTTTACACATCAAAAAAGAAGTTAAGAAAAGAAAATTCGATACATTAACGAAGTAGGCCGTATACCTATCTATACATGCAATCATATTTTTTATAACTAAACATATTTAATTTGGGCCTTATTTCTTTAAATGTTGTTGTGTTTGTTCTATAATCTATATAGTTTTTATATCTAAACACTCACTTAAACACATGTTAGGCTCGATGTGAAATTTGAAACTGCATTACATGCATACTTGCATGCATACTTACATTATACCTACTAAAGTATATTGTTGATCGAGTTTTTTTATTATTTTAAGTAATAATAACAAAGAGAAGGTGTGGAATAGTTCAGTATATGTATTTATGTCTAATAACATCTTTTTTCAGTAGTATAAAAAATTGTACTATACATAAATGCATATCCGGAATTTTGGCACAGGTGTAGGGGAGTTGGGAGTCTGCATTTAATACTACACCTAGTATTAAAACAAAACTCAAACATAACTTTTGGGATTTGTCAAGAAGTCTGCCATATAACTAGCGTTCTTTAAAATAAGTTAACTATTGACAGTTTTCATAAATATTAGTGTAAATGATTGCATGATTTTTAAAATTGCACGACGTCACACGACAAGCACTAAAACCTTGTTATTGAGTGGGTATTGGTTAAACGTCGTTTATTAGTTATTTAAAC
>MU183047.1:103157-114836 GCA_016904865.1 Pissodes strobi | reverse complement strand
GCATAGTGGACTCCAATGACACTGATGTACTTGTACTTCTGGTACATATTAAAAATATACAGGGTGTCCGGAAATAACATCGCCAAATTACAGATGGTGATTCTACATAAGAAAACATGAACATTTTTTCATATAAACATGGGTCCGAAAATGCATAGTTTCCAAGATACAGGGTGTCAAACTTTGTATAAAAAATCAATTTTTTGTTAATATCTTAAATAAGATTTTACTGATTTTGTTGAAATTTGGCAGGGTTATCTGTAGTAATAAGGGGCTCATTTAGCCTTAATTAGATTAAAAATATAACGTCCAGAGGCGTCCCGGAGGGCATCATACCGAATATTATTGACAAAAAAAGTGTGCGCCGCTGACTTTTTCAAACATTTTATATTTTTTTCGTATTAAGCAACTAAAAATACAATATTTTTGATTCTCGAGTTGTTTTCGTATCTTGCGTTGTTTTCGATAAAAAAAGTAAAAACCGGTTTATTACATTTCCAAACTTTTTTGATCAAGTCGATATTTTTATTTATATCTTAAATATGCTTTTACCGATTTTTTTGAAATTTAATAGGATTATCTGTAGTAATAGGCGGTTCATTTAGCCTTTATTAGATTAAAAATAGAATGTCCAGTGGCGCCCCGGGGGTATCATACCGAATATTATTGACAAAGAAATGTGCGCCACTGACTCTTTTAAACATTTTATATTTTTTTCGTATTAAGCAACTTAAAATTCAACCTTTTTGTTTCTTAATTTGTTTTCGTATCTTGCTTTGTTTTCGAAAAAAAAAATAAAACCTGTTTATTACAGCGTTTGATGTAGAATTTTGTGCCCTAATAAAATGTAATAAACTGGTTTTTTTTTTCTCGAAAACAAAGCAAGATACGAAACAAATTAAGAAACAAAAACATATAAAATGTTCAAAACAGTTAGTGGCGCACATTTCTTTATCAATAATTTTCGGTATGATGTCCCCCGGGATGCCACTGGACATTTTATTTATAATCTAATAAAGGCTAAATGAGCCGCCTAATACTACAGATAACCCTATTAAATTTCAATAAAATCGGTAAAAGCATATTTAAGATATAAATAAAAATATCGATTTTATCAGAAAAAGTTTGGAAATGTAATAAACCGGTTTTTACTTTTTTTATCGAAAACAACGCAAGACACGAAAACAACTCAAGAATCAAAAATATTGCATTTTTAGTTGCTTAATACGAAAAAAATGTAAAATGTTAGAAAAAGTCAGCGGCGCACACATTTTTGTCAATAATATTCGGTATGATGCCCTCCGGGACGCCACTGGACTTTATATTTTTAATCTAATTATGGCTAAATGAGCCCCTTGTTACTACAGATAACCCTGCCAAATTTCAACAAAACCAGTAAAATCATATTTAAGATATTAACAAAAAACTGATTTTTTATAAAAAGTTTGACACCCTGTATCTTGGAAACTATGCATTTTCGGACCCATGTTCATATGAAAAAATGTTCATAATTTCTTATGTAGAATCACCATCTGTAATTGGGCGATGTTATTTCCGGACACCCTGTATATTTCTAGAGAATTTGGGGTAAAATGTAGAAGAGTAAATTCGATATGTGGCCGTTCATGACATCAACCTAGAAGAAAAACTTGCAAAAAAATTACCTGCATTTCATGCTCTAACGGGTTGTCATACAACCAGCCAGTTTTCAGGATTAGGAAAAATAAAATGTTGGAAAATTTATCTAAATTATTCCGATTATTTAGACGATATTGGGATCCAGGAATTTTCAGATGGCATGTTCAATAACATAGAGAAATTTATCATAAAATTATTTTCAACAAATCCAAACATTTCGTCTATTAATATTTTCAGGACACTATTGGTCTCTTCATCGCTAATTGAAAAAACTAGCCCCTACAAAAAATAGTTTAAAATTTCGCAGTATGATAGCACATTATCAAACTAAGGTGTGCTTCAGTTCTTTAGAACCAAATCCCCTATTACCAGAGGTGACAGAATGCGGATGGAAATTTGAGGAGGCAGGTGATATTCAAATTATCCCCAATTTTAACAACACCAGCATTTCCTTTGGATGTAAAAGTATTTATTGCATGTGGATGTAAAAACAGGTAAATTATTATTAGATTAAATAGGTACATAATAAAACTTAATCAAATATTTTTTTATTAGATTGTATGGAAGCAAGCTTGTACACGTAGAAGAAATTGAATACAGAGACTGAAGATAAATATATTTTGATATTGTAAAGATTTTTTTTTACATTTTGAGTTATTCTATTCTGAATAAAAGCTAGTTCTTTTTTTTAATAGTAGTTGCAATAGGTATATGATTTTTTTTTACTTCTTTATTACTTAGCAGCGTATAGGAAACATAATTAATAATAGCTATTATTATTATTAGTATTCTAACCCGTAATGGTGTAAAAGCACTTATTGTATTCTACAATAGGCGCGAGAGAGAGGAAGCTATGGAGAAAAGTGAGATACGAGAGTACTCGGGAAGCGCGAGATCGGACGGTCGCGTCTAGAAGAAAATTACTTTTTTACATTTAATTCTATTTTTTCATTACCATTTGAGTAAAAAAATGTATTCATGCACCTATGTATTCTAAATACTTGAGGCAAACTTTTTGCTAGAAAAGAATTTTTTGATTTGAGCCTTCATTTCGGACAGAATGCGAGGAGAATACAAAAATGAGTATATTTCAATCATATTTTGCCCAGATTCGAAGGGAGATATTTCAATTTTTTTATTTATTTTGCCGTAAGGGCCAATGTAATCTGCATATTTCAAGCAATGATAAAAATATAATTTGTACAAAAATGTAGATGAATTTTACATGAAAACATTCATAAATTAATATCCTACACGTTCATATAATAATCTCGATTTTTAGGTATACTGCCCTTTTGCTCCTTATGATTTTTTATTACCTTCGGATTTTGAATTAATATAATAAAACCTTCATTCAAGTCAAAATAAGTTATAAGTGGCACTCTACTAAGTTGTATGTAAGGTTTTATTGAATTTGCATTGCCATGAGCCGTAATTCTTGTTAACTGATTTTCATTACTCCGGTTTTTGCTAACTGCATTACGATGAGAATGATTAGTAAATTTAAATTTGGTGATGTCCAGGCCAATTTTTTTAGCTGAAATGCTTGTCAACTTTGAAAGTTCAATCCTACCAACCGGACAGTTTTTGTACCATACACCATTTTTGCCAATCCAGATTACTAGTGAGAAAATAGTATATTGTGTAACTAGGAGGAAAAGAAAAACATTCCTGGACGACTGTGGTAGTTGCTGGACGAGGCGCAGCCGAGGCCAGCAACACAGGAGTCCAAGAATGTGCTTTTCCTACGAGTTGCACATACTATTTTTTATCCGATCGAAATTAACTAGAATACGTACTTATATAAATAGAGCCAAATATTACTGTAAATAAAAACGGTGATTTAAATTTAAACTCAACATAATATCAAGTTTTGAATCGAGCGAGCTTGAATTTTATTACGTAGCTACGGAAACTACAGCTAAATGTTACTTTTGATAGACGTCAGATCTGAAAAACAAGGCGTTTGAATATGACAGTAATGTTACATTCCCGGCCTAGGACGGGAATGTTATATTCCCGGACTGTTATTTTCTATTCTTGTACAGTTATTGCATGTTGCCAAGAAACGAATACAATATACTGGAATCATGACTTTTGCGGTGAGAAAACACATCGGAAAGATGTCGTTTTTCGTCCGATCGGATAAAAAGACGGTTTGGGTTAGTTTGGGTTAGTTTTATATTGCCTCCCCTTTTTGAAATCAATTTTCTGTACAATCTGTCAGAAAAACAGCAATTTTTATTAAAAAGTTGACAGGTATTCTGTCATAAGAAAATTAGATGAGACTTTACCTTTAAATAAATATTAAGTTTTTAATTTACTTTTATTTTTTGTGTCCCTCTGATGAAACCCATAAGCCACCACTGATAGATATTAATATTAATGAACATTAATAACAATGTTCATATTACGAACTTTGTTCATAAAATGGCCTGAGGAATCACACCTTCAGTTGTTAGCACGTCATTAAGGAATATGTGTGAAGCCTTTTTGATTTAATTGTTTTAGTCAAGAACAGTATGGTTTACAAGAAGAATGCAGGAGACCGGTTTTATGTAAAATTGATCAAGCTAATCGTAAAAATATCCATATAAAAATATTACAGTGGCCTATCGCTTTTTTGGTAAAAAAATATCAAAGGACATGGTTGCAGGGACGCCACTGGGGGCGCACTAGAGTTACTTTTCCTATTAATATCTGTGGTTTTACATCCAATTAAACCATACCAAAGCTGCAAATAATATCTGCAGTACTTTCGTATACATTAAAAAATTACGAATTAAAAAAATTTCCCTGTTCAAAAAAAAAATTAAGCCGTTGCGGACATATGTTCATATAAACTTTTCCGCATACAGGATGAATCACACCTTGAAATATTAGCACGTCATTAAGAATCACTCTGTATATCCTTCTATCTTTGGATCTAAGCCTTCCACAAGTATTGCCATCTCTTTATCTGTTTTGGTCCACCTCTCTAACTCTTTCTTTGGCATGGATGCAATTTGCCGATTTCATTACTGCTCGCTCGGTGCATTTATGACCTTCATCTTATTTTTTATCCACCTAATGCGTTTCCAATAAGCTTCGTCAGGATCTGTCTTTTATCTATCCTTGAAATCTTCTTGACATTGCCAGCTATAAATAATTATAGCCATACACTATACGTTACTTACCGAAATATCATTTCAGGGCAGTTAGCAACGAGACGACCTAAGTATAAATAAAGAAATTTTGTATCTCCTTGCTCGATCTTTCTCTTTGCAATAACGATATTTACATCAAATTCTGCTTCGAGATTTGATAGTACAGATATACAAAAATCAAAAACCATATATAATAATGATAGGGTAAGGATATACAGGCAATAAAATCGCTGTAGTGTTCATAATAGCGCGTTTCTTATCCCATTTAGATCCCTTTTACTGCCAGGACCTAAAAAGTTGCTTTATATTCATATAATACAAAGGACAATAATACGAAAGAAATTGTGAGGAAAATATAAGGGCATGGTTTTATACAGTAAAATCGCGGGAGTTAAACATAATGACACATCAAAAAGTGTTAGAATGCTAATGCAATTATTAGCCACTTAAGCAGGAGTGGCAAGTTAATTTTACCTACTTACACCTCAAGGCTTTAGCCAAATACGTATATTTTGATTGGGTTAAACAATTCTAAATCTGAAGGAATATCACGAAAAGGATATGGCAGACTTTTAATGTATTTTGGCCCTCAGTATAAAACCATGAATTTTTGATATGTTGTAGTTCGTACTAAAAAAATACTTACAACTGACACATAATGACAAATAACTATAACGGTATTTAGTGCGAATAATGTGTCTTTTTAAAACCAAAATCTACTAAAATAACGATTTTTTATTGAAACAAGTAAGCAAATGAAAAACTGTAAAGTTAAACGTGAATTAGGTACTAAAATCATTTATTAGTTACAATATTAATGGTACAATTATTACAATGGCTAATGTACCCAGTGGATGCGGCACTTGTTGACGTCGCGTCGCGTCGTCGCGGCAATTGACACCGGTCTGGTTTGATATTCTATTGGCAATTATTGGTGTTTTATTTCAGCCACTGATGACGGTTTCCAACCTCCAGGGCGCTTGAGGGAGGTGATATCAGTCCCACTGTTAGCTAATAATGTTGCCAAAATACGCCGGAAACAATGATTGGTATATAAATCTGCTTGTGATAGGTTTAGATATTTAGTTATCAAATTGGTAATATTTCAATCTTATTTATACCTACAACTTAAGTACAACTTCCTTTCTAGTAATTAGGAAAAAGGACCATATATTTTTTATGCCAACGACACCCACACTAAAAGTGTATGACAAGATGTTGATTGACACGGTTCTTGAATAGCTGTAGGCTGTAATCAGAGGGAAATAGATGTCCTGGGAGTGAGTGCCACAGTGATGCAGTGCGCCAAACAAAGTAATCTTTGTAAAGCGACGTCACAGTTTATACCGTACCATAATCAGTTATACAACTATGAGCCGGCACCTTTGATGTTAGTGAAGCCAAATTATATTTTTCATGGATTCTCATATTTCGAGCCTGCGCATTATTACCTGGAAACATCAAAATTATCCGGCCAGCTGGGCCGTGGACAGAGTCGAACTAGGATCTAATACACAAAAGTCCCGAAAGCAGTTCACAATAAGCACTACAAACAAAGCTGACTCTCGAACAAACAAGATGGTAGTTTTCGCTTTTCGGTTCCTTTTCAATCAACATACTTTTCCTGCCGCCGCGCCGAAAATCAATAATCCAGATCTCATCTGAATACAAGCACAATACAACATACAAGTCTGTTGCGTGCCTCGTGTCACGGTTAATTCTCGCCAACACTATATCTATCTCTTTCTCCTTACAGGCGGTATCTTATTGAAAAGAGACATACATATATGCCGAACTGATATTTTATTTATAAAGGTAGCGTTCACTCATTGAGCGCAGGCGCAAGATAAGAACTCCCAGCTCTCCTATTGGTTGGAGAGTGGAGAGTTTTTAAACTGATTCGGGTACGCTATAAACTGTGGCGATGTTCTAGGTATTTCCAGGTAAGACGAATGGGTGCGCGTGTGTCGTGACTATTTGACAGGCGTTGCTGGGGGCGGGATGCGGAGGGCTATATCCTGGGAACATCTGCCGTTGAAACATCTCTAAAACAGGGATATCTCTGCCACAGGTCTACGGTGTCCAGACTGTCCAGATCTCGGTGCAACTCCGGGTCGCCGTCGAGATGCACAGCTCTCTTTTTAATGGAATCCAGCAGCTTTAATGTGTGCTTAGGTGCGGTACCCCAGATGTGTGAGTAATATTGTAAGCACGGTCTAATTTGTGGTTTGTAGAGCAAGAACAGCTGTTGCGGTGTTTACAGTTTTTTGTTGCCAAATAGCGCACCAAGCTTCTGCGAAGCTGATTTTACGATACTAGCAACGTGGTCATTCCAGGACATACTGCTGTTGACCGAGACACCCAGTAGTCCGATTGACGAGGATGAAGGAAATGTCGATCCTGCCATAATGATGTCAGGGCCCGCCGTATTGGCTTTCTTGGTAAACGTGGCTGCTTGGATTTTTGCTGCATTGAACTGGACCTAATTTCTGTCGCTTCAAGTTCGAATTTTTTCCAGATCTAACTAAGTCTCAGACGCTGATAAAGGTTTTTCGGATCTAAATTGGGAGACAAAGATACTGTATCTGCAAAACTGTAAATAGGATTATTGGGTTCAGCCTGCAGGTCATTAATGCAGATAATGAACAGAGTTGGTAAAAGTATTACGCCATGAGGCACGCCTGCATTAATGGTGAATGTGTCTGAGATGTATCCATCAACTGCAACGTGGAAGAGATCAGTTCTTAAAGGAACTGGCAAGCAAGCTGCAGAGAGACGCTGGCAGTCCGATATATGGCAGTTTGTTGAAGAGTCCACCATGCCAAACTGTGTCAAATGCCTTGGATATATCCAACGCATTCGCTCAAGATTCTTCGTAGTTCTCAATTGCCCTACCCATACATCCATGACATAGGCCAATAAATCTGCTATCGATCTCTCTTTGCGAAAGCCGTATTGGTTATCGCCAATTATTCTGTTGGCGTCGAGATACTTGAGTAGTTGCTGATTGACCACATGTTCCATGAGTTTGGAGATTATTGGAAGCATGGCAATTGGGCGATAGTTTGGGGGCGTTGCTTTCTTGCCTTTTCTTGGAACATGTTGCACTCAAGCAACTTTCCAAGAAAATCGGTAAATCCCCTTTCGATAAGACAGAGAAGAAAGCCTGGAAAAAATAGGTGTTAGTTCGTTGACGCATTTCTTTTAACACGATGGCAGGTATTCCGTCCAGTCCTGATGCATTTTGCGTATCTAGCTCTGTTAGGATTTTTCGAATATCACAATGATGAAGCTTAACTTCTGTCATGGTAGTGTTGACGTTGGTTATGGTGGTTATGGACCTGAGGCGGTCTAAGAATAATGCGATATATTTGAATATAATCATTATTTGTCATCATGAACATTTTCTACACATCAATTTTAGTATTTGGAACAACAGTAATCATCATGAATGTCGTCGATAGTTAGTGATCTTTATTAATTCGTCAAGACGATATGCTCCTGAATCCCAACAACCAGTAACAATTTAGAAAGAAGATACAATTTATCAGGTGCTTTACTAATTAAATTTAAAATATCCTGATCTGTAAACACTTTTAACTTTTTAGCACTGTATCCTGCCATTTGCTTTTTAAGAAGAGCTGTTACGTTCACAAAATTGGTAATGTCATAGTTTTCCTTAAGGTTCAAAACAGACCAAAGCATAGAATGGACTGCCAATAAAGTTCAAGATTTTAATACCTTTGCTTTTTCAACAAAATATGCGAGAAGAACATATTCTGTATCTTTCTCGACATTCTTACGCCAGATCATGAATTGATTATAACATTTCTCATTCTCGACTTTACTGCTAATAAGTTGTGTACCGCATCGTTGGACCTCGGTTAGGGTTAGGACGAGTACAAACTATTTCTTCGTCGTCGTATATCATTTTGAAATCAAAATTAATAAAATACGGACTCTTACTAATAACGTCAAATATCGAATACGAAAGTAGGTAATTTCAAAAATATTACCAAATTTTAATATTTTTAATGTTATTTTACTAATATAAATACTCAAACAGTGAAACATAACCTTGGAAGTGGTGATTTTTATTTTGTACCATTGTATGATTGTGAATAAATACACAAAATTAGCAAAGGTTTTCGAAAGGTTAGTCTTATAGTAGAGTGCAACATGCACTGTAAAATATTCTCCTTTTATTTTATATCATACAGTGTGTGATAAAAGATAAAAAGGAACCTGTTCAGTGTTCATCATGATTATCCTTATTTATAATTATGATTAAAGAATACATTATAACTATACGAAAATGCGTAAACTACTAAGTAGATATCACCCTGTCCTAAGTTTGAACCGCGTGCGGTCAACGCAAGCGATTATAAAGCTTAAACGTGCAACGATCAGCACATTTTATTATATAAATACTCAGGCGAACCATCAGATCGACATACTTTGTTTCTCACCTAAACCAGTTCCATGCATGCATATATATTCTTTTTTTCCTACTTAAATCCGACTTTCGCAGCACACATGTGCGTGTACTTGGGGTTACCGAACTAACGTAGTAAAAGTCGAAGCTACGATAAGTTTGTCAGAGTTCTAAGAAAGATAATTTCAAAGTAGAATCTGTCAAGTAGTTAGAGTGCAATGGAATTAAGTCAACTTTAATCATAAATAAAACACATGTGCGTGGACTTGGGGTTATCCAAACACAACATAACACTAAAAAAACTATATTCTAAAGACCTATAAACAATCCAAAAATATACTTCAATCGAAAAGACATGCACACCTTAGTAAGCGGGTACAGTATGCCTCCTTTATAATCTCATCTCACCTGACGTAGATCGATACCGAATCTGAGCTACATAACCTGCACGCCATCCAAGGTGTGGCGTCACGTCATACGGATCGTGACGGTAAAACTTTATTTCCTGTAAACAATTTAAGGTACAACTGCAATGTCAAGACATATACTATTTGTTATACGTCAAGAGACTTTCTGGTACTTTTTATACCATACATGTAGAGTTATAAAAATACGTTGGTCAATAAAATTCTAAGAAAGCTTTCGCAGTTAATTTCTGGGACACAATACAACATACCACGGCAATCTCTTCTAAATTCGCATATTTGAAGCATATTTAATAAAATAATTGATTAACTAAAATGGAGTTTTATTCACAATGCCGAAACAGAATTATTTCACTTGATTAAAACTGTCAGTTTTATTCATCTCCTGATGATGCTAACATGGTTAGCGAAACGCGCGTCAAATGCAGTAATTCTGTTGCAGTATTGTGGATAAACCTTCGTTTTAGTGTATTTTGCCGGTTATGGAAATGAATTGATAATTGAATAGTAAACAAATTCTACATTGGCTGTATGAAAACGCAACAAGACTACTTCGCTTCGCCCGCGTTGAAAAACCTGAAAAAAGGGTAAGAATTAAGAAAAATAACAGATGTAGACACCTAATCTCAAAAATAGAAACATATTAATTATTGCTTAAAGGTGACAGAGAAATGGAATTAAATAAAGAGAAAATAGGATTAAAACTAACAGTAAAAATATTTTTTTTTTATTTGAATTGCTTTTTGTTGGTTGAGCTATCATTTATTAAGTTTATTATTTTTAAAAGTACATCCGAAATAGCTGATGCTATATTCAATTGAATAGTGAGCTGACAGCCGGTATTTACTTATTGGAACGCCAGATGGCGTTAAATATCATTCAAATGAAACGCCAGATGACGTTGAATTCTATTCAAGTTTCTCAAATTCTTCGTCCGGACGATCATATATGCCAGCATCAATCATTTCCCCTTCAGAAACATTTTTTTATATATAAAAAGTGTCCTTTGTCCTTTACTATACTCTAGTCTGTAAATATCTGTACAAAATTCCATGAGGATCGATTGAATAGTTTACGCGTGAGAGCGCAACAAACAAACAAACAAACTCACATTGGCATTTATAATATTAATTTGGGTTATAATTAAGAGTGCCTACCAATGCTACAACTACACCTCTGACACTTTTTTAACAGTTTTAAACACTTGCGGCAACAACTTTACGAAAACTCCACAGTTTTTCGGCACTCTAACACGAACAACATTTTCAAACGCCAAAGATTTGACATTTAATGATCAATCACAACATTAAGTTTCTATAGTAATAAAACCCCCGTATACATTATCCACAATATTCTCTTGAAAATATCTGTACAAAATTTCATGATATCTTAGTTTTTAATAATCTAAAAGTGTCCTATGTCCTTTACTAAACTCTTGAAAATATCTGTAAAAAGATTCATATCTTATTTTTTAATGATCTTTGACAGTTATTTGAGTACATCAAAGCAAGCGAGGCCCGGTAAAAACTGTGCTATGTCCTTTACTACACTCTTATTTAAATCCGTCAACTCGAGCGAAGCCGCAGGTAAAACAACTATCCTATGTCCTTTAGTATACTCTTGAAAATATCTGTAAAATATTTCATGATGATTGGTTGAGTAGTTTACGCGTGGAAAATAGGACTAAAAATAACCGTAAAAATCAACGCGAGCGAAGCCACAGGTAAAAACTAAAATTGTCCTATGTTCTTTACTATACTCTTGAAAATATCTGCGCAAAATTGCAGGATATCTTACTTTTTAATGATCTAAAACTATCCTATGTCCTTTACTATATTCTTGAAAATATCTGTAAAAAATTTCATGATAATAGGTTGAGTAGTTTACGCGTAGAAAATAGGATTAAAACTAACCGTAAAATCAACGCGAGCCAAGCCGTGGGTAAATTTGTCCTAAGGCCTTTACTATACTCTTGAAAATATCTGTAATAAATTTCATGATGATCGATTGAGTAGTTTACGCGTGGAAAATAGGA
>MU183047.1:87859-98157 GCA_016904865.1 Pissodes strobi | reverse complement strand
TAATAAACGTTTTTAAAAAGAGTTTTCCAGTCTTCTGAATCTTAATTAGGGCATTTCACAATTTAAAATTCAACTAAGTCTGAGTAGCATTATTGCATCTGTTTCATATCTTGATTGAATTCGTTGTATATTTGATCCTCATTATTCCTTATAGTAAGGATCGTAAACACTTACAATGTATCCATCTGGAACGACCTGCTTTTAATAATTATATTTCTTCCCGACGGAATATGACTGTCCTTAGGCTTTAAATTGTGACATTTTTAGTTTAAAGTGATTTTTATAGTAAGTGCTATTATAGGAGTTAGTAGGTATGCCTTTTGGCACACCAGGGTCAGTATAATACTGACCCTGGTGTAATAATTGTGTAATAATTGTAAAGCCGATTCACAAATTCTGTGATGTGATGTTCAAAAAATCGTTCTCGGTTTTGAACAGAAGTTGAATCGAATCCAAGATTCTCTTTAACGAAACGAGTCATATACCTTTGTCGACCGTGTTTAGCATTCTCACTATTTGTCTTAAAGAAAAATGTAAAATAGAATTTTAACAAATAGCCGAAAGACCTTGACGGATTTTAATGATTAATAGGGGCCTTCCGCGCTCATTAATTTTTACAGGATCATACATGTTGCAAATAAATCTCTGAACTGTTATCCATTTTTCAGTTCTTGCCTGTGTCTAAAAAATTTTTATTTCTACACACCTACTCTTTAAAATCTGTTGAATTTTCTGTTGGTTTTGTAAAAATTAATTTATTTTATGATATTAAATTATGTGATGAGCTGATTTTTAATGATGAGTGTAATTTTTTTTATTTACACTCTGAATATACCGACTAGAATATTAAAATATTAAAATCTCGATGATAATTAAAGTTATTAATTAGGCAAGTGAGATGTTACATATAATTCACGAAGGAAAAGTTTAGCACACGAGCTAGCAAGGCGCCTAGGTTAATAATTTTCCAAGTGAATTATATGAACAATTCATGTAATCAGGGGCGTGCGGTGAAATTTTAAGAAAGGGAAGCAGCGGCAGTTCGTTGAATTTGGTGCCAACACAAAAAAGCCCGCCGCAGACGCCGCTGAACCCAAAAGTCATTAAAATCGTTAACAAAACAAGGATCCGGCGCCCCCTCGGGCATCTCCTTGAATGGCAAATTGTTGCGCACTTAAAGGAATGAATAAGTACCTTACCTATTTGTAATGTAGTTCGATTCTTCGATCACTTTTTGCAAATCCGTCAATTACGTCATCATAAAAACCTGGATGCTCTGACATATTTTGGAGAAATTTGCTTTCAATGGCCAACAGCGATATTTGCGAAAGTCATTCCTGCCCCGTTGAATTTCTTACGAATTTGCACGAAGTGTTGAAAAATTGCGTTCTACTGACGAACTTGTGGCAGGTATTTTCAATACTAATTCACACAATTTCGACACTTCAGTGTAGGCATCTTCTAGCTCCTTGTCTATTAAAAATTGAATTAGTTCTTTAACGTTATTTTTTTGTACTAATCATCAATTTCGTAAATCACTTTCAGTTCAGATCGCAGTAACAATCGGTGGAAGAACTGGCCCTAATGAAGAAGAAGAGATTTAAAGGCATCTCCTGGAAAAGTTTTTCCTTAAATGCAGCAAAATTGCAGAGCTTGAGGAATTTAAAATAATTTAAACCGTTAAATCTATAGTTTATTTGTTGCTGAATTTGATCGATTATTTCATAAAAGAGGCGTCTGTATGACATTTGAATATGTCCCACCCGTGTGTTCGAAGACGCTTGGTTTGTGGCTCTACATTTAACGTCATCGTTTTCTCCCAAAACAGGTCAAAGTCTGCCAATCTCCTGCTTAATTATGTTTAAATTAATGGTTGCAACAGCGGAAATTAACTCATTCTGGATACGACTCGACGTTCCGCGAAAAAACGCTCTAAATGATTTTTTAAGCAATCATCATATTTAGCCATTAAACTAAGTAAATCCTGGACCGTTAAAACAAAGAACCTAAAGTGTGGCAAACTTATTTGGAACAGCGACGTCTGAGAAGCAAAGAGAGGAAAAATGACTTGCAGCGAATCGCCTTGATGCACTTTGTCACGAGGACAAGGGGAACTTGACGCACTTGTTGCCGGATGTATCGGGCAAATAGATATAAATGTCGCAAATTTATTTAAATTGATAATGTGTAAAATAGATTATGAATTAAAGTTGAAGTAATAGTAAAGTTCCAGTTTGGATATTACTTTTTATTTTCAATGAGTTAATGAGTATCTTAAATTATGTGTTTATCTAAATAATAGGTATAAATATTAGTTCTCAAAAAACTACTCGACAACATCGCCAATTTTTTGCCCGCATTCTTTCCGCTGTTCCAGTTATACTTGCCACACTTTACGTCAACGATAGCTTCCGCGCCCGCTTAAAGGTGCGTACAGACCTGACGAGACGCGCGCGCGACACGCACGCGACGCGCCGACCGCGCGCCTGCTACGCGAACGCGATGCGCACGGTTTTCTCGCGCGCCTGCTGTGAGCCATGTAGAGAAACGCGTGCGCCACGCGACTAAGTTCTATTGCATTTCTTCACTGATTCTCGCGCGATTGCTACGCTCCTACTACTACCCGTCCACACTGCGCCTCGCTCTTTCTTTGATCTGCCGTCGAAAAACCGACAGCAGACGGGTAGCGACGCGCCTCGGACAGCGCGCGCGCCCCGTCCACACTTAGGAATGCTGGACTGTCGCGTGCGTGTCGCGCGCGCGTCGCGTCAGGTCTGTACGCACCTTAAAGCACCCGACTACTCAGCAGACGAATTTAGGAGATGGAAAGTTCACTAACCTCTCAACGCACAAGCGATCAGGCATACATGCATTGCATATGGCTTGGCTGCATAGAAGCTAGCGGCCGGCATAGATTCCATTGGATTTTAACTGTGGCTCGGTCGGAGTCAAGGCCGCATTTGTTATGGGCCGGATAATTAAGATAATTCTTAGCGCTTTTAATGTAACTAAATTAATTGTCTCCTATTTCAAAAAGTACATTTTAGAATATGATGTTTTGTAACTTTTTTAGGGGAAGCACTGCTTCCCTTGCTTCCCTGCACGCCCCTGCATGTAATGTAATACAACGTTTATCGAACACTTGCATATAATCGCGTTTTAAGAACAAATAATCAAAATAATTTAAATTTGAGATTGTCGCTGTCAGAAGAAAACATTAAAAAATGCAGGTATTTCTTATAAATGTAGATTAATTGCAAAGGATGCGACTGCAATATAATTTTTTTTCGTAACCTGGGGATTAGTAAACAAATGTTTTTTGGCTTGAATTCCTGCTTAAAATCAAAACTAAATTACAGAAGACGGAAATTGTGGCAGTTTTAAAAGAAATTCCAAACATGCTAAAGCTCTGGCATTATTCCAGAAATTAAAAATCCACATATAACAAGGAACTGAAGGAATTTGACTGGAAAATCAAAGAAGGGACGAATGGTGTAAATGAAGATGCCTTACGAACATATTTTTTCAATTTAACAGGTTGATTGCCACGCCACTTTTTAGATCTGCGCCATTTTATATTTGCCAGATAATCATGGCTAGTATAGTAATCAAGAAAAGTACGAGTTAATTCGGTTTGAAGGGGATCAGTTGCCTCAATTTGTTGGCCATATATTCACGGATACTTCTAGTACGACCTACAAAGATGACGACGGTGAATCTGAGTCAGGTATGCTGATTTACCAGTAAATATAAAACAAAAATATTACATTATTCTAATTAATTTGTTTAACTGTTATAGAGATGGACTCCAGAGCATCAAGTGGTCCGGATTCAGCGGACGATGAGAAAGAGAAAAATAATTCTGATGGGCTAGGGAGAAAAAGACGGTTTGTCTTTATATTGCCTCCCTTTTCTGAAATCAATTTTCTGTACGATGTGTAAGAAAAATAGTATTTTTTTAATAAAAAGTGGAAAACTTTAGAAAGATTTGGTTTACCTGACAGGACAGATGTCTTCATTAGCAGTGCTCCTTATAAGCCATTTGCTGTCCGTCAAACTGCGATTCCCACCTTGACATGTTTTCGAAAATATAGGTTTGTATTACATGCTTCACCTCCTCGAAAAGCCATACGAATGTATGATAAAACACGGAAACATTTCTTCTGTAGTCCAATTGGTGTATTTTCGTCATAAAGGGTCAATATTTTCAAAAATTCAACGTAACTGAATGCTGACGAAATGCTTTTACTTTTTCTGGCTCAATCTGCAATTTCCGCCAAACAGCCTCCCTGGCATCTCTTGCAGACTTTTATACCTTATATCTACAAATGGATCGATAACAACTACAAAAGAACGGCTAAATTTTTCTTGAACTTTTTTCTGAACTTTTTTGCAACCACATTCCACATAGTTTTTATAACACTTTCTCTGTAGTATGACTCATCTTTTTTGATCATACCCTAATTGCCCAATCTTTCAAAATTCCAGCCCGGTTTTCTATGGATGTTTTTTCTTCCAATACGTAACCCGCTCGAGGGGAATCATCACCTTCTCGTTGGTGAGAGGGCTCAGTAACCTTATATTCAGAGAGCGATGCCGGCGGTAGCGTAGCTACTGGTAGGGTCTCGAAGTAATAAAGGCGAAGCTAAGAAGATTCCCACGTAGCGTCTGACCCAGAATGGGCGGCTACAAACAGCGTCTGTTCTTCATGTTAGAAGCGACTGAAACTAACACTTGGCAAACCCGCAGCAGTAGGAAGCGTGGCGTTTTAATCCTACACCACCTTCATACGATAAGAAGAAACCAGAAACGGCTCCGAGTCTCCGGCGACCTGCAAGTCTCCGACCAAGGTAGCGGTTGTTACAAGACACAGGTCAGGAGTGCTAATAATACCCGGAAGATAGACTACCATAAAATTACGCACCTAGCGGTCGCAACAGTAAATGTTCAAACACTAATGAGAGATGAAGATCTGTATGACTCAGAACAACAGTTACAAAAGATCACTTGGGATATAGTGGGTCTCTATGAAACATGGAGAAAGGGATAAAACTGCATAACACTGCATTCAGAGCATACCTTGTACTACAGAGGTGCAGAAAGTGAAAGCCAAAGAGGCGTGGGCTTCCTTATAAATGAGAAATTAGCACCTTATATAACAGAATATGACAGCATATCCGATAGAGTTGCTGCATAGATTCTCGCCTAAATACACACATAAATGCATCCAATGCTATGCACCAACGTCGACTTACTCCAACGAAGAAGTAGAATCATTTTATGAAGACATATCAACAATAATGAATAAAAATAATCTTTATTGGGGACTTTAACTCTAAACTTGGAAAACAACAAGATGACTAAGAAGAGAACTTAAGTAATATCAGCTTTGATGAAAGGAATGAACGAGGATATATATATTGCTTGACTTTTTATCCCAAAAACAGCTATATGCAATGAATTCATTCTTTATGAAGAAGAAACAAAGAAAATGGACGTGGATCAGTCCCAACGGACAAACTAAGAATGAAATTGACTACATCATATCCAGTAGAAAACAAATAATAAAAGACGTGAGTATCCTAAGTCCATTTAAAATAGCCAGCGATCATCGATTAGTAAGAGCTAAAATCAAAATAGACCAACGCCTTCAACACCTTCCTAGACAAGAGAAAAGGTCAAGACAGATAGACTTAAATATATTGAAGGATAATAGAGAAGTGGATAAGGAAGGGTTGAAACACAAAATTCATGAATATAAAAATGAAATTAACCCTCCCAGCTTGGAAGTCTTAGCAAGCAACATTACAATATCACTGAAAGAAGCGGCTCAGAAGGTAGCTAAAAAGGAAAAAGTAAAGATTGAGAAGCTTAGTAAAAAAACCAGAGAAAAAATCGGCCAAAGAAATAAAATGTCACGAGAGAACAAACCACAAGAATACAAACAGATATCTAAAGAAACGAGAACGCTAATTAGAAAAGATCTTTAAGAATACTGGGAAGTTCAAGTTAAAAACCTAAAATGCATAAGAAATTGAGGGCAGAAGGCAGATAATATGTTTAAAAAGAGAGACAACATAGAGACAAGGTACATAGAACAAATAATGGAAATAGCGGAGAACTTCTACAAGGAACTATATACTTCCCGAACAAATAAGTATCCCATATACCGAACAACTCAGCAAAAGATTTTGAACGTTGGTTCAGAAGAAATGCCTGACATAAATGAAGACGAAATAATGCTGGCACTAAAGGACATGAAAACAACAAAGCACCGGGAAATGAGGACATAACAATAGAACTTATAAAAGAAGGAGGAGAAGCTATAATCACAGAATTATGCGACCTATTTAATAATTGCCTGGAAGAAGGGAAAATACCAGATACATGGAATAACGCTATAGTAGTTCTCTTATTTAAAAAGGGCGATAAATCAGACCTAGACAATTACAGGCCTAATAGTTTACTTTCCCAGATCTACAAACTTTTCACAAAAATATTAACGAACAGAATTGCAAACAAACTGGACGACTACCTACTTCCTGTAGTTCAGAAAGAACTATAGTACATGCGATCATCTCCTGACGATGAGACTGCTTATGGAAAAAGTCACAGAGTACAACCTTAACATCTGCCTCGCGTTTATAGATTTCTACAAGGCATTTGATTCTATAGAACACTTGGCACTTATGAATAGCTTAAGGGACGCACGCATATATCACAGATATACCCAGCTCTTAGAAAGTATATGTAATAACGAAACGTCTGTAATTAAACTACATGGGAACACGAATAAAATAAACATAAATAGAGGGATCCGCCAGGGAGATACTATATTACCTAAGCTGTTTAATTTAGCTGTTGAGGGAGCATTTCGACGTTCCAGTGGGAAGAGACGACGAATGGAGAACCAGTTACGGTTTGCCAATGATGTGGTGCTCATTGCGGAAAATCCGGATGACGTACGGGAAATGCTGCTTGAAGTGGACGCAGAGCTAAGCAAGATCGGACTACAAATGAACTTAAATAAGACCAAAATAATGTGCAAAGAAGATCCCCAAATTAAGGACCAACCCATTGATCAGTGCATTCTTCCTGTACTAACTTATGGATGTCAAACATGGACATTAACAAAACTAACAATGACCAAAATGGCCGTAACACATAGATCCATGGAAAGACAAATGCTGGGAATAACGTTGAAGGACAGAAAAACCAACGAATGGATCAGAAACACTACGAAAGTCAGAGATGTGATCGATACCATTGCCACTCAAAAATGGAACTATGCCGGACAGATAGCCAGATGTACGGACGCGAGATGAAATAACAGACTGTTGCATTGGAGACCATACCTAGAACGACGAAATAGAGGACGACCACTGATGCGCTGGACAAACGACATAACATTAAGAGCAGGGTTTAATTGGATAGCAAGACAGAGATAGTGCCATACGAGGAACGCCTATGTTCAGAAATGGACTGTGTAGTGTAGTGAGGCGATTGAGATTGAGACGTAACCTCTCTGGAAGCAGAACTATTCAAATTGTTTCGATATAGAGTTTTTTTTGATTTTTTTGGTGTAAGTTCTTCTATATTTCTCTCAATTTCCATCGCAGAAGCGTTCCCGAATCTCGACATTCTTTAAAACTCAAATTTAAAACTGTGACAGTAAGTGACAATGACATGAATTTAAATAATATACAAAGGATAATTATATTGATTTGTGAAATTTTCTGATAAAATATAACTCTTGCAGTGGAAATTACCTTTGATTTTCGCCAAATCTTCACTCAAGAAAGTTAACTTGCATTCATGCATATTTAACGGAAATTATCGGTAATTTCCATTGCACTTGTTATATTATACTACTGACAATACAATTACAATAACATACATCATAATTTGTGGTACTCAGTCGATACTGATTATATTTTTTAGAAACCCGAAAAGAAAATGCTTGATTTTCACTATATTTCTGAAATTACGTAAGATAGGAAAAATTATTAAGAAAGCTTTTTTTTCTTGAAAATCAAAAAGTCTCTGAGTCGTATTCTCGTATTTAGCATAGTTCACTATATCGCTGAAACTAAGCAATATACGAAACATATCAATGATTTTTTTTTGGCGTTTTCAAGTAGCATTCCCATCGAATGAGTATTAAGCTATCAGCTCCAAAGGCATGTGATTACTAAAAAGTTCTAAACAAATGAACAAAAACATATCGGTCTGCCAGATAGTTACGACCGCCATTATTTTGTTCTGCCAATTGGTATATACACTTCGAATAGTTGGTACAATAACATAGTAAAAAATTAAACTTAGCTAAATAAACTATCAGAGGAGTAAATGTTCAAGCTCAACTAAGTAATAAAAAGATGCAGATATTTCCGCCGCCCCCTTACGACTGGAATCCGGGCTAATCCTCACAGATAACACTTAGTTATGCTCCCCTCAACATCTTCTCACAAATAGGCCTTAATCATCGCTGAAAAATGTCACTGGCTCTCCTACTATCAGCATTAAGCCTGTGGTTGTACAAGCGGAGAGGTGGTTGAGAATTTTATTATGAATTGCAACCCACGACGAGCATTAAGAAATTACTTTAAACGCTAATAAAAACGCAAAAATTTCAAATATCAATATTAATGATTATATATTTCAGAGAAGAGATAACCTTTTTCTCAGACGTTATGTTAGATATGACAAACTTTATTTTAAAAAATCATGAGGAATTTAATCTCTTTTTGATCTCGAATATTTTAAGGATTCTAAGAGAAACTTTTCCGAAACAAAAAGGAAAGAAAACATTGATTTGGGACCTTAGCCGATTAAATCGTCTTTTACCGGTATCGTAAAAATTTAGCCTGAGGTAAAGGAATGTATTTCATCTGAAAAGTTTTTACTGAGAATAAGCAAGTGGTCAACGTTATGTTTAAAGCGGGTTTCAAATTTACCCAATATTTATAGTGCGCGACGAATCAAAACATGTTCTAATATGACTTCCAAAACCAGCAACATCATAGCCAAAAATATTGTAAGCGCAAAAGCAGACATAACGTGATTATCATAGAAAATATACTCAACCGTAAAGGTACTAGAAGGAATATCAAAAATATAGCCTCGTACAGAGAGCAGCTTTAAAGAGATTAACAAAACCGACAGTTTGGAGCTTCGTTGGATTTCACCAAGATTCCAACAGTGAAGCTCACCGAAGATGAGACCACGGTTCCAAACGACCCTTGCGGAGTGATCACATTAAATTAGTGTTCTGAATGATCGCAACGCGTGTGGTGGCTAGATTGGTACGGATAAGGCTGGAAAAACGGGGAAAACATACACAGATAAAGCACGAGCAACGACAACAAGTTACCGCATATGAAAAATGCGAGTATTGAAAAGGACCGTTCTGAGACTTTAGTCAGCTGCCAGACGTTCTTCAGCTCTACTGCAAGGTTTTCGTATTTTGTGACTTTTTCTGTTTCAGTTCTTCTGACGTTTTGAGATAGCGGCACAGCTATGTCAATGCTAGTTCCAGTTTTGTTCTCCTTATATATGATAACGATATCCGGTCTGTTGTAGTCAACCGTTCTAATACGTTATTATAGGCCTGTCCCAATATATTACCGCTTTATCTGTTTCCTAGACTGTTTGGGGCTGGTATTTGTAATACGGTGGGCATATTTGAAGCAGTCCATTCTTGAGAGCCAGCTGTTAGTGAATGATTTTGGCCACTTGATTGTGACGTCCTAGGTATGCGATATCTGCGAGTGATCTACAGCCTGCGATGATATGCTCTATAGATTCACCCACCGCCCCACACTTTCTACACTTGTCCTCTACGTCAAGTCCTAGTTAATGTTTTTCATAGTTGCGAGTCCTGATAACTCTGTCCTGGATGGCCATGAAGAATTCTTCGGTTTCTGGATAGAGGTAACCGGCGCCGAGCCATGCTAGGGAGGTCGGCTTATCGACGTTGTCCGCTTCCAGACTTCTAGAAACTTACCATGTAAGGCTTGTTCCATCCAGGTGGCTTAATCTTATGTCGAACTCGAGATTGCGGTGTTGTAGATTCAGTGGCGTATATCCTGGATCCTCCTGGACTGCTATTCTCATCAGACCATCTTCGGATCCGAGCAATTTTTGCCGTATGTTCTTCTCCTTTTATTATTATTATTATGATGATGATGATGATGATGATGATGATGATGATGATGATGATGATGATGATGATGATGATGATGATGATGATGATGATGATGATGATGATGATGATGATGATGATGATGATGATGATG
>MU183047.1:22966-43211 GCA_016904865.1 Pissodes strobi | reverse complement strand
ACGTGTGTGAGTTTCTAAGTTTCTCTTGGGAGAAATCTTTTTTTTTTATTTCCTATTCAGTTAAATTATGTAATATATTTACCAACACTTTGCTGTTATTATTTTTAACTATCATAATTATCAATGTTTTTATTTGTAATTAAAATATAATTTTTGTCGCCCATATTTTTCTTAATTAAAATAATAAAATTACTCATTTTCGCGTAGCTGAAGTACAATATTTAACTATAGAAGATATTTAACATATATTTAAAATATTTGAAAGGCAAATCCGGTAAGAGTGTTGTATTAAAAACAATTAATTTACTCTTATGCACACATTTGCCCATTTGAGTATTACATATTGAGAAACTGTAGCATAAACTGCATAAATAAGAATAAGGAATATTGAAGTATATATGACACAACTTTTGTTTGATGCTATAAGTAGTGTGATTTAAAAAAAATCATAAATAATTATTTAACAAACGGACTTTAAAATTAAGTACATAATATCAAAATAAAGCTGGCTTTTTATTTAATAAAAATGCGTGCAAGCGTAAAAAATATAATTTTTATTCAGTACCTAACTTTTTAGGGCCACTCTTTAAACTGCAGATCCTACTATTGTACACAACTTTTATTTTCTTTTCAACTTAAGGCGCTATCGTAAACTAACACCTTATTAACACACCAACACATTAGTTGTGAAAGGGTATATCCTCTTAAAGCTATCTAGCTATTATACAGACTCCAGCATAAATCAATCAACGGGTGCGCAAAAAACAACTATATCGCAAGAAATCCGACCAAACTGAAATTTATTCTTTTCCAGGTGATTTTCAAAATAAAAGGCATGCTGTTCTATGAAGCGGAAATCTATAAAAATAAATGCAAATACGAATTCAGTATTCTTAGTGGTAAAATGAACAGCGCCATTGCTTGGCTGTCAATTTTTGTTGTGTTCTTTGTAGAGATCGGAGGCGGTAAGTCAAGGAAAATAAAAATTCGCAGAGGATTTGATTTCGCTTTCCCTCATTTGTACTTGGACATTATATACGTACTGGTGTTATGTGGCATATTACAGAATAGTATTTGCTTTGTGATTGCCGACTCGTCATTACTTCGCCCGAGATCGCGCAAAGGAAGAACAATAATAATTGTTTGTTGTTCGAATTTAAGATTGTCTTTAAATTTGACGGTGAAAATAATACGCTTCTTGAAACCTATTGATATCTTGATATACTTTTCAAAAATTGAATATAAAATATTGTTTCCTATCATCTTAATAACTCCGACGATTTAAAAGAGCTTCGTGCCCTGAATTAATGACATTTTTTCTGAAAACTGCTTGCGTCTAATTTTTGAAAAATTGTTAAACATTTTAGATAACTGGTTTACATATTATAACCTAACCAATAATGCAGAAGCTACATTTTTATCACCCGATTATTTCTTTACGCGTATATAATTAACTATGTACTTAACTTTTTTGAAGAATCCGATATGTTCAGTGATGTTCAACACGGCTATCTGACAGGTAGGTCTACCTACAGAACAATGTTTTAATTTATCAAAAGTATTATAGAAATTAAAGAAAAAGGAATGGTTACAATATGATTATTTTATTTAGATTTATCAAAATAGTATGATTATGATTGTTCAAACCGGGAATTCTTAGTAAAAAAAACTGGGGTGAGCTCATGTCCGGTGCTGATTGATGTCCTGGCCAATCAAAAAGTTGGGGTTTGAAAATAATTTTATTCTAAGTGTAACTAAAACCAAATTACTTATGTTTAGAAAATTAAGATCAAAAACAGGGAAGCCTGAGTCAATTAAATTATTGGATCAGGAGTTTCAAATATGAGAGAGCGCGTTATTTCTGGGTGGGATGTGCATGTGGTTTGTCTATGTGCTCAATTAAACAGCGTCTATTTTAGTTTCAAGATCACTTCAAGGCATGAAATTGCCGTATTTTGCAAGCTTCGAATCGATGTTGAGATAGGGATTAATGTTTTGCGGATCATTAAATTTTTCCAGTATTTTTGGGACACAAAAATGAGGTGTTAAAGTAATTTTTAAGATGGGATATCGAGAATCGTGTAGAGGAGTTTTTCGACGAAATAAATTTTTAACCGTACCTATATTTGCGGTTAAGCAAAAAAGCAATTTTTGGAAATGCGATTTGTAATAGTACACAAAAGTTGCCTTGTCATCACCAAAAAAATGTCTATTTACAACTTTTTTCTACAAAATCATCTTTTGCCCTCTACCATCGAGTTTCGAGTAATCTCAAGGTAATCGAATAAGTTAAAGGCATGTCAAAATCAGATTTACCATTTTCAGAAATGATTTACTTATATTCATGACGGCTAGCAGCAAATTTAAATGGATCACTTAATCCGCCACGAGTTCAAGAACAACCAAGGAATCATATAGGCGAATAGGTCCTTTTACTTTTTAGTTAAGTTAAATTAGACCTCATGTTTTTATTAAGTTAATGTTCGTGTCGTAAAATCGTTAACCAAATTCTAACCTATAAAACTAGATACCTACCAATTTTGTGTTGACCGTAACTTTTTATTTACATATTTATTTATTTATCTAATTCCATTGACATGTTTACATATGATAGCATTGTCAAATACGAAGTTAAAAAAATACATTGAAAACAAAAGATACAAAAGATTAAAAACTAAAACATTAGAAGTAAGCAAAATTTGATCAATTAAAACGGTGTGAAAAAAAATCAATGAATGAGAAAAAGGGGGGTTTCAGCTAATATGGTCTGCAGTTTCCCTTTATAGAGGTGGAGAGTCGAAATGTCCTTAATGTTTGAAAATAAGTGGTTATTCATTTTAAGGAAAGTGATCCCAGGTCCCTCCTGCACCTGGGTCAACCAAGCACCAGGAATGAAAAGCCTGTTAGCGTTTCTTGTTATTATTGTAAGAGCAAAAAATTTATCAGAAAATGGAAACAGAAATCGCACGATCCAAATCGGTCGCTCGGAGAAAAGAAATAAAGTCAGATAACATTTTTCAATTTAAAATAGGTGAATAATTGATAAAAGTAATTGTAATTTACATGTAGGATCTTTTTTCGTAGGAGTGAACCTATTGTGCGCCGCGCCACAGCCCAGTACTATTTAAGTCTTTAATCATTCATCCACTGAAGATGCTAAAGAACAGATTTTACAGTATAATTATATTTCACATATCTAACTAACCTAAGCCATAAGAAAATCTTCATTGCTACTTAAAGTTGAAATCACTTTGCTCCGGAAAACAGCATTGAAATATCCAAAATAAGGGAAGAAAAAACTAAACTTAAATAGAGGGTAGCATGCAAGTGGGGCTAGAGGCAAAGATGAGATTTTTTAAGTCGACTATTTTATAGCTTTTGTGGTATTTTTACTGCCTTTCAGTAAAACCAATCGGTTAAGTTACGTTACCAGATCAAATTGCACAATACTTTGCTTTTGACCATTTCCATATTAGTTATGGAGTAGAATGGAATGGATCATTTCTTTATTATAAAACAATTTACAAAACTATAAAAGTAGTGAAACGATGTCAACAAAATTTTTATGTTGCACAGTTTCTTCTAAATAACTACCTAACAAATATGGTTCCAAGTCTATTAGCAATATTTTAATTAAACTTTAAATAACTGTTTTAGGAATTTTATTAAATAGCTTCATACACATGCACATTGGTTTTTCTCAGTCATTATCAGTCTGAGATCTCGACAATATACATTTTATGTTCCTGTTAAATATTCTGGATTTGTGGTGTTAATAGAAAAAATGTATTTACATTTATATAAAAACGTGTAGCAATCACATACATACGTGCATATGCAGTTAAAATTTTATATAATCGAAAGCCTCTCTACACGATTGTCGATATTCCATCTTAAAAATAGTTTTAATAGCTCTTGTTTGGGCAACGAAGACTGGAAATATTTAATGATCAGCAAAACATTAATCCATATCTCATCATAGCATTTTCATACCTCGATGCGATCCTGAAACCTAAACCGACACTGTTCAATTGAGCAACCCAAACATACTACAGGCACATGCCACCCAGAAATCGCACGCTTTCTGATATTTGAAACACTTGATCCAATAATTGCTCAGGCTTCACTCTTTTTGATCTTAATGTTCTAAACATAAGCATTTTAGTTTTATTGACATTAGAATCAAATTGTTTGTCAAAAGCCCACTTTTTTGGCAAAGACACCAATCAGCTTCCGAAATGAGCCCACCCAATGAGCAAGTCTTTATATTATTAATTCCCGATTTATAAAATCCATTGTAATCATTCTTTTTTCTATAATTTCTATAATACTTTTGGTAAATTAAAAAAATATTGTTGCTACCTCGCAGATAGCAGTGTTGAACATCACTGAAAATATTGAATTCTATAATTAAAAAGTTTCTGAAAAACTAGACAAAAGGCTGATTATTTTAAGCTCCAAATAATGGTTGGGCTATAACTAACTCTAGTTGATCTGGGAATATTCCGTATCTAAGAGAGTTTTTTATAACATAAGCTAAGATATGTTCTACTTTATTTATTAAAAACTTGACAATGAAGTAGGAATCTCGTCTTTGCCACTGCTCAATTTGTTTTTCAAATTACTTGCTATTTCATAAAGGTATTCAGAAGATAGCGGATAATAATATAAATATTGATTATATAAAACATATTTAGACCTCAAGATATATCTCGAATACATTGCCTTATAATTTCCTGCAAATGGTCAATATCGCGAAAAGGTCTGTGGTTGTGCACCATTTCTTTCAATAGCCTCCAGAGGAACAAATCCAGGGATGTAGTATCTGGGACCTTGGTGGCCAGTGAGTTTCACTGTGTCGTCCTATCCACCGTCTCGGAAAAGCCTCGTTCAAGTACTTGGTTATCCTTCTTGCCCTATGGCAAGGAGCTCCGTCATGCTGGTACCAAAGATGAGGCGAGGGTGTCATAAATTTAAAGATACTGCACTTATGTATTCAAAAGCTCGGTTCTTAGAACCTGCTGTAATATTTTTCCGAAAAAAATATGGCCCCACTATTTCCTTATTTAGAATACCGCACCAAACATTTGTCTCGAAATATTATTGATCACGGCATTTAAAAACAAAGTTGGGATTTACCTCACTCCACCAGAAATAAATGTTACTTCATCGCTACATAAAATTTTTCTTGCAAAAAAATATTTGGGATTTATTTATCTTTATTTTTTTTTTAATTATTCCTACACCTGATTTGAACACATCCCCTCGAAGAGTTTTTGCATTGTTTCTTAAAAAAGCTTTTTGATTTTCTACAACTGCCTGCAAAACTTCCAGCTGATCATTCTCATTAAATGTTCTAGTATACCGCATTTCTTTGAAACCATTTTTGTCGGAACAAGTGTTTTTAAATATAGAAATGCGATTTCCAACAGCGATATGGGAAATTTTCTTTTCTGGGCGCCCGTTATGGAAAAACTGAGGCTGCTTTTCTATGAGTCTTATAATAATCATCGACTATGAGAACAATTTCTATGTTTTCCGCCTTTGTCAATTTAACTACTAAAATTTATTCAGATTTTGATTAAAAAAAATTTGTTTATTACATTTTGAATAAAAATTAAATTTAACCACCTTCATTACATTTTAAAAGATCTGCTTAAAATTAACTTATTAGCTTTATTAAACTACCATGGTATTCAGTCACAATTTGTATTAAAGAGATTTGATCCATTTAGATTTTTAAGCCTACCTGCACAACATAATAGAAAAATGCATTGCACCTCAATCTTATTTTTTAACGAAGAAGAATTTTTTCTGGGGATTTTTTTTTAAATCGGTAATAAGCATTTGTCCCATTCGGTAAGAAATTACCAGGCACGCTGTGTAAGTTACACGTCTTGATCTTTCAGTGAAATAAGAAAACTGTGTTTTGCCTGCTGACTAAAATATGTTCTGTAGCTCTGAAATAATCATTACATTTTGAATAAAAATGAAATTTTACCACCCTGTGTCTCATTACATTTTAAAAGATCTACTTGCTTAAAATTAAATTATTAGTTTTACTAAACTACCATAGTACTCAGTCACTATTTGTATTAAGGAGATTTGATACATTTAGATTTTTGAGCCTGCCTGTACAACACAATAAAAATTTGTTGCATCGCAATCTTATTTTTTAACGAAGCAGATTTTTTTCTGAGGATTTTTTTTAAATCGGTAATAAACATTTTTCTCATTTGGTAAGACATTACCAGGCACGCTGTATAAGTTACCAGTCTTGATCTCTCAGGAAAGTAAGAAAACTGTGTTTTGCCTGTTGACTAAAATATGTTCTGTCGCTCTGAGATAAATTAAATTTCTGTTTAGATGAAAACACAATTTTCTGTGTACAGGGTGGCTCGAATTCGTGTCTATGTATGGGGAACTCGAAAACCGTAAGAGATACAGTGCCGGTCAAATTAAGGCAAAATTGCGTATTTAAGTGCATCCCGTTTAGAAAGTTTTAAAATTCCGAGTATTTACGGAGATATCCGGAAAAAACCGAAATTTTGAAAAATCGTTTTATTTTCTTCCTGCGCTTTAAAAACGGATTTCAAATCTAATTGCACTTTTGCATTGCCACTTTTTCCGCTCTATCCAATGATGATATCCAGTTTGAAATCCGACTTTTCATCATCAACTTTCTTTTTTTAAATACGAACTCTAATTCTTTTTAATCGTTTTTCAGATGGTATTGGCGTTATTAATATGAGAATGTGTTTTTATTTTTTTAATTATTTTTATTTTATATATTTTGCTTTGGCATGATTTTAAATAATTTAAGGTAGGTACTTTTGAAATTTTCATATTCTATAAAAATATTTTATTTGCTTTTTGCATTAAGTGGAAGCCCGTATTAAAAATTAAAAATAGTAAAATCATTTTTGACGAGAGTATGGCCATGAACTATTACTCAAACAAGTTGCTTAGTGCATTTTATTTATAAGCAAAGTTCCAATAGGTGTTTTTCCGTCACAGTTCCTATAGTATCACCAGCGAATATTAACTATGACAAGAAGGCCCACTTAATGGCAAGAGAGCGCTACAAAGGAATCGTCTTCGTTGCCTGGTAACGTTCGGCGAACTTCGCCGCACACAGGTTGAATTTAAATAAAAGCTGGCCATAAACTATATTTTCGTTTGCGTTATATCTAATCAAATTTATGACGAAATTATTTATAGCACCCTAATACTCTATTTGGCTTTGTAAAAACACAATTGATATCTTCTGAATTGTTTGCAGCGCCCTGTCAAACTTACGTTATGGTTTCTTTTATTATTATCACCAAATAAATATTTTGATAAAGTTTGTATTCAACTGGCTGTTTCAAAAATCTGTTAACGTTTTTAATTAGTTATTATTGATAACAATACTCAAGGTATGTAATAACTAATATTGAAAAGATGTTGATTTTGTGTTAATGATTTCACCATATTTCCGAATACTAATATTCTGACAAAAGACATCAAGAAGAAAATGTTGCTCGAATTTGCCCCATCTTTTAATATTCAATTAAATTTTGGCGTTTTGGGTGATTTTAAAATTGGTTAAAGGTTTCGCACAATATTTTTACTGTATATTTCATTCCTATTTTGTAATACAAAACAACTAAAAAATAGCGATATTATCTTATAGCGAATATTGACTTAACTATAGAATTTAGGCGTGAAAATTAATCTGACAAAAGAAAAGGATGAGCTGTCTATGGCCGCCGCGTCAAAGGTCGCCTGATTGTTTTATTTGTATCATGGCCTGCCGATATTCTGCTAGTGTTCGCGCGGGGAAAGAGACACACTGTTGACATGCCGCCGCGGAGAGTGATCCTTTTTATCATATAGTTTTGCCCAAACACATAATAAAAAGATAAAGACTGATGTACTATACTGCTAACGTGCGAACACTCCGTTGAGGTTATGTGTTGTGTTATACCTAATTGTGCAACAACTGAAGCCAGATTATCTGAAAATGGCGCGTCGAAATGATCCCTTATTGGCTAAGTTTGTAACGTGAGCAGTTTTCCCTGCTGCTGTCTTGTTTGAGCATTTACGTTTCTCTGTTTTTTTCTGCTTCATATGTTGTACTGAAAGTATTTTCAAATGTCATTTAAATTACCCTTAACGCAACGCATTATTAAATTGGAATTTTAAAAGCTATATCTGTTGTAAATTTATCGGTACGGGTGGGCAAGAAATTGGATAATCGATTAAACGCTTAATATTTTAGCAAATAACTGAATAATCGATTAATCGAAATAATCGATTATCGATATTTTCTGAAATATTAATCGATAAGTCGATTAATCGGTAATATCTTAAAAGTGAATCGAATAATGGATTATTGTCGCCCACCCCTAATCCCATAATATTGTAGTAAGTGAAACTGAAGCTGAAATTTAGGTAGAATCATTATTGCTGATGCAAGACTGATGTTATTATAAAAAGAGGTAATAAATAATTTGGCTGAATCAGCAGAAAAAAAATTTATAATTTAGTTTTAATTTGTAAATATGACTTTGATATTACCTTGGGATAGTATATAATCAAGTGTTTTTGAACAACAGCTGCACTGATGCTTCTATATTTTTTACTAGTTTCGTCCCTATTAGATTAATTTTTAAAAATAGCGATAACTCTGAAATACATGTATGGCAAAATTGCAGGCCCTCATCAACGCGTTTCTGTCGTCCGCTTAACATCCATTTTGCTCGTAAGACTCCTGAATTAACCGTTGCAAAATCAAAATTTGGATCATCGAATTAAAAATTTAAAACCCTTTTTTACCACGAAGGAGCCCTTAATTTTCAAAATCATTTTTTAGAACGATTTAAGAACATACAAATGATCTTTATACATGATTTTTATCGTCAGTGATAATTGATACTCCCTATATATAAATATAGATGATGAGCAAAAAATTCAACAATTATTTGTCTAAAACACGATATATTAAACGTGTAATACTTAATTACTTTTATATCTTATTTCTGGTAAACCTTATTATGGCCAGCTTTCCTAGAAATTCGACCAGTGTGCGCCGGGTCCAAAGGTCACATGCCAGTATCATGCTAGTTTTCGCGCGGGGAAGGAGACATACCGTTGACGTGCCGCCGCGTAGAGTGAATCTTCTTATCGTAGTTGTTATTCGCTGGTATCACGTAGTATGATTATAAATTGTTGATGTTCTCTATTAAATAAATTTTTTAATTGGTTAAAAGTTGGGAATATTTTATCTTTGCAGTAAGCAACTTATTTGAGTAATAGTTCATGGCCATATTCTCGTAAGAAATAATTTTACTATTTTTTATTTTTCAAAAGCTCCAATTTTCCACTTAATACAAAAATGAAAATAAAATATTTTTATAGAATATAAAAATTTCAAAAGTACCTACCTTAAATTATTTAAAATTACGCCAAAGCAAAATATATAATTAAAAAAATAACAATAAAAATTAAAAAAAATAAAAGCACGTAGTCATATTAATAACGCCAGTAGCAACTGAAAAACGATAAAAAAATAAAGTTCGTATTCGTAAACAAAGTTGATGATGATCCCTTGAAGACGAAACGTCGGATTTGAAACTGGATGCCATCATTAGATAGAGCGGAAAAAGTGGCAATGCAAAAGTGCAATTCAATTTGAAATCCGTTTTTAAATAAGCCCAAGAAAAAAATAAAACGAATTTTAAAAATTTCGGTTTTTTCCGGATATCTCCGAAAATACTCGGAATTTTAAAACTTTCTAAACGGCATATTGCTAGACACCTAAATGCGCAATTTTGCCTTGATTTGGCCGACACTGTATCTCTTACGGTTTTCGAGTTCCCCATACATAGACAGGAATTCGAGCCACCCTGTACAGAAATATGATCCTCAAAAACAGCACGATACAACCACCAAAATTCGTGAAAAGCAACTTTCTGCATTTTGTGTAATACGAGTGTTTTCAAAAACTTTGTTGTAGATTGTATGAATCCAACAAATCGCGCAATTCACTCTTTCCATCCATATCCAACAAAATGGCTTCAAAGTTCAAAAGAAACATTTTAAGTGAATCATTTGAAGGCCGATGCCCTGACAGAACTACAACAACAAATGGACCTGGCTTTAAAATCATGTCATGTTTTCTTCTTGGTTTCTGATCCTCCATGTGAATATTCCTCTCGGTGAGAAGCTGAACTAAGTTAAAAATTCCCAAATTTCAACCTCTTGAGTTGTTCTTGGGATTACCAGTGTTCAGTTATACACATAACTTTGCAGCCCTTAATCCTTTCTTTCATTATGTTCATCACATTAACCAGCGATTGCACATTTTGATTAATTACCCATATTCTTCCCTTTTTGCTTTCTGTGGTTCGGTTAATTCCATTATATCCCCCATTAGCTAATGCTATTATAAAAAATCGGTTCCAGGCTGTAATGAATCTTTATGTCTTTCAAAACTAAACCCTTTTATTCCAATATTCCGTGACTAAAAGCACCTTTCATACATTCTCTCATTGTACGAAAGTCGAGCTGATGCCACAAAAGATTTAAGTTTATAACCTTGTAGAGGCAATTCCTGCACTTTGATTGGTAGGTACCAATCCATAATCTGAGTTTCTGACGTACCCTCGGTCCTTCACTGCGGGACGAAGCTCGGTCATAGACTTGACTCTGTGCACCAGGGATTTGTTCCCGGATATTACGAAATGGGGTGTGTCTGTGGAAGACTCGATGTCGGACCACAGATACATCAATATAGAACTGGGCCCTTCCTCAGCGAGAGCTGAGGAAGTTAGGAACCCCAAAGCAACCAACTGGGACCTCTATAGGGAGGAGCTAAGTTGGCGTCTAAGAGACATGCCGAGGAAGTACCGTGCTCCGATGAGCTGGATGACGCCGCAAGGTGGATAGGTTCATCGATGGCCGGGGCTTTCGCAAGCAGCTGCCCCGTGACTAAGCGGCACAGTAAAGGGAAAACTCCTTGGTGGAATTCCACTCTGGAGAACCTTAGGACACAGCTGAGGAGGCTCTTTAATAGGGCTAGACACAGCGGGGTGGATACTGACTGGGACCTATATAAAGAGGCCCGGGGACAGTACAAAAGAGAGCTGAGAGGATCGCGAAGGAGTGCCTGGAGGGCCTACTGTGGAGGGGTATCCCAAGCCCCGGCGGCTTCTAGGCTCTGCAAAGTGCTGTCAAGGGATCCACTCGTCAAATTGGGCAGTGTCCGTAAGCCAGGTGGAGGCTATACGTCGTCACCGGCGGATACTCTGCACCAGCTACTGACCACACACTTCCCAGGCTCAACAGCCATGGGCCGGGGAGGTGATGGCGGGGCCGGGTTCAGCATTAGAGCTGACTATGGCACTGCCAAAAAGATGGTCACCTACAATAGGCTAAGGTGGGCGATCGAGACCTTCGCCCCGTTTAAGGCGGCAGGTGAGGATGGGGTCTTTCCAGCGCTGTTGCAGCGTGACGGAGGACTTCTTAGCACGCCGCTAATGGACCTTTTCAGGGGTTCTATCGCACACGGGTACGTGCCGGAGCCCTGGAGGCACAGCAGAGTGGTGTTCATTCCCAAAGCGGGAAGGAACGACTATACCGATACGAAATCGTATCGACCTATTTGTCTCACCAGCTTCTTGATGAAGACACTAGAGAGGCTGGTGGACCGATACCTTAGGGAGTGGGTGGCTTTAAGAGCCCCTCTGAGTCCGGAACAGCACGCATATCGAACGGGCAGGTCGGTGGACTCGGCTCTTCACCACCTGGTATCCAGGCTGGAGGAGGGGCTGGGAGGCGGACGGCTATCGGTGTGCGTGTTTGCGGATATTGAAGGAGCCTTCAATAACACAGCCGTAGGCTCGATCTGCCGATCGGTGGACCGAACGGGGTGGGTCTGGTCATAACGAGCTGGATCCGCTCCATGCTCACTGGGCGGAGGGTCGATGCTAGGCTGGAAGATGAGGTGGTTAGGGTTGAGTCATCGCGGGGATGTCCTCAGGGGGGGTTCTGTCCCCCCTCCTGTGGTGCCTAGTGGTGGACGAGATCCTACGTATCCTGAGAGTAGAGCATGGGGTCTATGCACAGGCCTATGCAGACGACGTCGTGATTATGGCACAAGGTACCGAGGTGGGAATATTGCAGAGGCTTGTGGAGGAAGCACTGACAAGGTTCTCACAGTGGTGTAGGGATAACGAACTCAGAGCGAATCCCAGCAAGGTAGAGATTGTCATCTTTACCAGAAAAAGGAAGTTGGAGGTCTCTCCCAATATCGCGTTGGAAGGGACCCCTCTTGTGGCGAAGAAATGCGTCAAGTATCTGGGTGTCTGGTTGGACTCCAAACTGACCTTTCAGGAACACATTCGGCTCAAGACCGCGGCGGCGCTCAGTACCCTGTGGGCGTGCCGTAGGGCGCTGGGAGGGACCTGGGGACTTGGGCCGAGAACTATGCTATGGATATACAGGACGATGATCGCTCCGATGCTCATGCACGGATCGGTTGTTTGGTGGCCAGGATCCATGAAAATGGCGTCCATACTAGTGCTGGACAAATTACAGCGACTTGCATGCCTCTGCATCACCGGGGCTATGAGGACGGCACCCACAAGGGCCCTGGAGGTGTTGGTGGGGTTGCCCCCGTTGACGGACCGGGTGAGGCACGAGGCCGCCAGGGCGGCCATGAGATTGGCTGACGTGGGGATGTGGAGGGACGATGGCTCCTGCTGGGGCCATTGTGGTTTATGGCGAGGCCTGTCTGGGGACCTAGCCATCCTGGGTATACCAGGTGACGCGATGGTTCCTGAGATAGGCTTCCCCGAGGGGCTAAACTTCCTCTTCCCTACAAAGGAGGACTGGACGGAGGGAAGGATGGGAACCTGGGATGGGCTAGTCTGGTTCACAGACAGGTCCAGAATAGGAACACTGTCCGGAGCAGGTGCGTACTGTGAGGCTCTGGGGCGGGAATTATACGCCTCACTTGGCGAGCACACTACGGTTTTCCAAGCGGAAATTTTTGCGATCATGATGGGGGTCTGGGAGTCGTTAAGGCTCAATGTCGGTGGCAGGAGGATTTTCTTCTGCTCTGACAGCAAGGCCGCACTCATGGCGCTGAAGTCGGTCCGTACGCGCTCTCTGTTGGTAAGGGAGTGTAGAAGCTGGCTGATTGAACTTGCAAAGCGAAAAAAGGTTACGTTGGTCTGGGTACCGGGACACTCGGGTGTACCGGGAAATGAGACAGCCGACGCCTTAGCCAGAGAAGGCTCCGCACGCAGATACTTGGGGCCTGACCCCTGTGTGGGGATCGCCCAGTGTGTCCGCGAACGAGCTTTGGAGACCTGGATGGAGAGTCGGGCGGAGGAGGTATGGCGGACGGCTCCGGGGATGAGACAGACGAGGCTCATGATACATGGGCCTGCGAAGAGTCTCGCCAAGGGGCTGTTGTGTCTACCTAGGAGGGAGTGCAGGGCCCTGGTAGGATTCTACACCGGGCACTGTAGGCTTAGACGGCACCTGACCCTGCTGAGAATTGCAGAGGAGGCGGAGTGTAGATGGTGCATGGAGGACGACGAGACTCCATACCATCTACTTACGGAATGCCCCGCCTTTGCGTGGGCAAGATTCAGAATCTTTGGCGTGACGTCGATCGAGCCAGATTCAGTGCGTCGTGTTTGTCTGAAGGAGATGCGGGCTTTCTTAAGGAGGACCGGCATCCTGGAGGTTCTCTAATGCGGGCTGGGGGCACAACGGGTCCAATTGGTGGCCTAAGTGCAAGGCCCGCTAGGGGCCACCCCTTCCATACTGATACTGATACTGATACCCTCGGTCCTTCCAAAACTATTTGGACCAGGTTCTTGGGCCATTCCTGGCCATTTATTTATTCGTCGAATTTCATGGCGCTGCTATTGGAAGTTATCTTCATTTTCTGCCACCACTATTCCTGGGTTTTCAGTATTTTCGTTGTTTTTCACCATCGATGTAGTACTCTTATAATTGTTTTTGTCTTGCTTCTTTTTCTCGGTGCCGTTTGGCGGTGTCAGCAACTGCGGTTTGTGCACTTGAACTATTGGCAGTACGTTGTGCGTACAAATTTTATCCGTCTTTTTTTTGACTATTTGGCTTTAACTGTAGGGAAATTGGAGCTTGCACTTGAACATTTGAAATTAATCCTGGCGAATCTTCTTGTTTGAAGCAATCGATTATTTTCTTGCAGATTTTAATTTTTGCTAGATACTTCACCTAATAACATCGCTAGTAAGTTCACTTTTACTTAAAACTTTTAATCCGTCCGGTAAAAGAAATAATTAAAAACTCTGTTATCGATTTAAAATTCCTTAATGAGTATGTTTAAAAGAGTGGAACCTCCTAAAATAGTAACGAGTGGTCTTCAATATTTGAATAGTATATCGTTCCCCACATCATTAAATCTAAGTTATATTTGAGCACTTTTCAATTTAGTTTAGTTCGGTCCTGGTTTTTCAGCCAATGGTTATCCATGAATGAAGGTCCGTACTAAATTCCAGAGCCTTGTCATGGATCTCCATATGGCTGCCGTCCGAACTGTGGGTCGACATTGAATAGTGCTCCAAGTACATGCAAAAAATATAAACAAAATATTAATAAACAATATTGACATCACTTAACCTAATAAATTCCTGTATATTTTTTGTTAATATTAGTATGCATCTATATATATGTTTTCCACTTTTAAGTAATGAGGCATACTAGAAATATCTTCTAATCTTGTCGTGCAATGTCATTAGTAGAACATTCGGCAATTATTATTAAAGTTTTTAATTATCATTGAAAGTATTACTTTATACTTTAGTACTGTATCCGTATGTTTATATTATTTTAATCCTCAAGAAGTATTGGCAATTATGATTTGTCAAAAAATATTCGAGCCATTATATGTAGCTCTATCTTACTTATGTACTATTAGATTAACCCAGGTATATGTGTTCTTCATACCCCTTTTTTTCTGTTCCCTTTTAAAATACATCCTAAATTATCCTTAATATTTTAATAATACGGTTGAATCATACTGTATGTATGATTGGATAAAAAAATATTACAACTTATGCTACAATGTGTGTACTATGTTGCTCTACTTATAAATTGTGGCATTAGCATTTTCTACACCGTCTATTGTATTTGTGACGTCACCGTGGGTTGGTATTGAGGTAGTTGTTGGATAGCCTTGTACTTGAGACAAATCGTGGAAGTTTCAGCTATTTGTGCTTGCATTCAATTGCCGGTTTGTTTCTGTTGAAGATAAAAATATTTTATTAGCGAATGCTGACGCTTGATTTATTTGAATGTTTGGTCTTGTCTCGAGAAACTAAAAGGATTATTTATAATTGTTTTTATTATAATATCGACTGCTTGACCCCGTAACCGTTGCCCAGTTTCTTTAGACCAATATTAATTACAGTGGATATTTAATACGTGTATGGATTATTTACACCTTTTGACTGCAATTATATTGCCTTAACTGATGATTTGAAATGGATATTAGTACTTTTAATTATTATCCTTCTCAGATATGCGCTTCTCTAAGAAGGCGAATGATTTATTTTCGGTGTAGATTACCTCACACATGTTACAAGTTTTTCGCTTATTTTTATTCATTTAATATATCCCTACGTGTATTGTCTACACATTTTAACTATTTCTATGTATTCTCTGTGTTTTGTGTTGGCCGACACTGTTTAATATTACCTCATCTCTTTAACTTTTAACTTATTTTCCTTTATTTCTATTACTACTCTAGTTTACTATCTTCCCATATATTGTCTACTTTTCCTTATAACTTTATATATGGCCATCTATAGCTTCAAATTTCGTCTCCTAGGTCCTCATTTTGCCCAAGTGTCCGACTTATGATCTTCCCTATTAGGTACTTATCTGCGACAGTTTGCTGCAACATTTCCTATACGACCTGTATATCATTTCGCTTTTTAGCGGTTCCTTTATTTTAATTCAATATTATGACTCTTTTACTCTCAATATTATCTCTTTTATTCTCCCATTTCTCATTTAATTAAATACCTGTGTGTTTTTCCGTAACCTTTCCAGTAGGGTACTATCGTTAAACACTTGCATTTAAAAGTATAGCTTTTTCCCCTATTCATTGCAATTTCTTTCTTTAATGCCTACGTGTTTTTACCATGATTTTCCCAATTAGGTATTTATCATTAACACTCGCATTTATAATTATTATATATTCTCCTAGTGTTATACCTCCAAAAAAAAGTTCTAACGTCTCTGTTCCTCTACGACTTTCCCAGTTAGGTATCTGTCGTGAACATTTGCTTTTGTTATGCCAGTGTTTCTTATTTTTTTCCTAAAATTGCTAATAGTCTTTCCTCGAAATTTTCTTCTCTTTCCTTATTTCTAATTTCATTATCCCCTTTTTGTTGGCTATTATCTGTGTCTTCTATCGCTTCTACATTGAGCTGTATATTATAGTATAGCCTGTACGCCGTCTCCCGAGTCCTCCGCTTCTTCCTCCACGTTTGCATGGTCATTAACTGGTGAATTCTCGGTCCATGGGTCATTATATGGCAACATCCTACATACCTGTACCGTGTCTGTTACCCTCTTTTTGCTTCCTTTTTTGATCACCTCGTAACTTACTTCGCTTATTTTTCTTACAATTTCATATGGTCCAAACCATCTCAATAGCAATTTCTCACTACGTCCCGCCTTTCTTATGGGTATAAAAATTTTAACTTTTTTTCCTATTTTAAATTGTAGATCTCTATGTTTATCGTTAAATCGTTTTTTGTCGTTATTTCGCCGTTTTTCTATGTTCTCCACCGCTATTGCCCTTATTTGTAATGCCTTTTCTCTGATTTGTAGTATATCTGTCTCTCTTTCTGCGTCTATTAAAACTGCCTCTGAGGTAACGTAGGCTTCCTTGCAAAAATTAACATAAATGGGCTGAATTGAGTTGTGCTTTGTACCGCTGTGTTGTATGCGAATGTGATAAATGGGATGTAACTACTCCAATCAGTTTGTTTTGTGTTACAATATATTGAAAGCATGATTGTTTTGTTTAGTCGCCTTGTAAGGCTATTACAGCATGGATGGCAGCCTGTAGTATATTGGCTCTGTGCTCTCATAATTCTCTCTAATTCTTGGACCATTTCTGACTGAAACGTTTTCCCTCTGTCACTAAGTATTGTCGTAGGTCCTAGGGATCCCATGTATAAGAAATACTTTTTCTAATAAGAATTTAGCAACTGGACCCGCCTTGCCACTCGGTAGGCCAGCTGTAATAGCGTATCTAGATGCATAATCTGTGGCCACCACAATCATAGTTTTTCCCTGTGTACTTCGCCTAAATGGTCCTAGTAGGTCGATCCCAATTTTATCCCTAATATTTCCTGCTTTTATGGGTTGTAGTAAACCTGGTGTTTTCCTATAAGGTTGTCCTTTTCTTGCTTGGCATTGGAGGCATCCTTGAATGTATTTTTCTATGTCTTTGCTCATTCTCGTCTGTTTTTAATTTTCCCTAGCTTTTTGTAAATTCCCAAATGACCGCCTGTAGGTGTTGCGTGTATCTGCCACATTATTTTTTTCTTATGGATTTTCACATGACTTAAACATTCTCCAATCCTTTATTAGTGTTGTTTACTTTATACAGGGTGTCATTTTGAAGTCTGAAATTTTTTTGCCCTTCGTCTTGTCCCTATAGGTATGTCTCTGTTATTTGGGTCCATAATTGCTAGTTTTACCTCTTTTAATTCTGGGTCCTTGTCCTGGGCATTATAAGATCCTTTACACAAATAGTGCACTATATAAAAATCGGCATTTCCCATTGGTCGATCCGCATGGCCCTCCGCTCGCTTCGCTCGCTACGGGGGCTCAAGAAAAGGAAATTAACTAGGTGCTAACCCAATCTAACCCAAGACATACCCAAAAATCAAGAAAAAAAGCTATTTAGAAACATAATCTTTAAAAAAATATAAAAAAAAGCAACGGGGTTGGAACCCGCGTTTTCTAGATGAGACCCAACGATCTAAACCTCTACATCACAAGAGCTCTTGATAGAAATCGATTGCATCATGCAGACATATCGTAATACGAGATGGATCGACCAATAGGAGAGGTCGATTTTTACATAGTGCACTATTTGTGTAAAGGAGCTTTAAATGCTCCTGTAGGCTGGCTATCTTAGTGCTTCTTAACGCGAATGTTGGTAGTTCATCTTTTTCGTCTGGGTCATGTATTTCTGAAGACAAAACCGGATTTCTGGACATGCAATCTGCATCTTGGTGTGTATTCTACAGAATAGTCGAACTCCACGAGTTTTAATGCCCATCTTGCTAGGCGTCTGTTACCTACCTTGAGCTTGTCCATCCAGCAAAGAGCGTGGTGATCTGATACGATCTTCACTACATATATTGAGTGTCTTAGGTAACTCAGAGCCCATACAGCGCCTAAGAATTCTAGTTCGGTTATAGTATAGTTTTTTTCGCTTTTTGACAGGCGCCTACTTATATACGCTATTGGGTGTGCAATTTGGTAGTCGTCTTTTTGTAGTAGTACCGCTCCAATGCCGCAGGTCGCTGCATCTGCATGTAGCATAGTGCCTTTATTTGGGTTGAAGTGTTGTAGAACTGGTTCCCCATTTAAATGTCTGATTCTTTCTTGTTATATCGTGTCGCAGAGCCCCAAAAAACTTTGGACGTCTTTCACTGTTTTAGGCTTTGGAAAATTATCTATGCATACTAGTTTAGCCTCATATCCCTTTCTCACTGACTTTAAATACCAATATTTTTATTTCTTGTTTGAGATACTCGCATTTGCTTGGTTTGAGAGTTAAATTTGCTTGGAGTAATCTGTCGAAGACTTTTCTCAGCTTTAGTAAATGTTCCTCGAATGTTTTTGAAAAGATTATTATGTCGTACAGGTATATTAAAATTTCTTTCCATTTCATGTCACTAAATACCCGGTCTGCTAATTCTTGGAATGTTGCTGGAGCATTGCATAATCCAAAACTTAGAACAATAAATTCGTATGATCCATGTCCTTGTGCTACGAATGCGGTGTATTGCTTTGTGTCTTCCTTTATGGGTACCTGCCAATAACCAGAGAACATATCTAGTGTGCTAAACCACGTAGAATCGCCTAGATAATTTAGTATGTCGTCTATTTGTGGTAGGGGCCAAGTGGACTTCTTTGTTACTGAATTACGCTTCCTGTAATCGACGCAGAATCTGGTGCTGCCATCTTTCTTTTAACTAGTACTACTGGAGTTGCCCAAGGCGAGTGGCATGGCTTTATCACCTCGCTTTCTAACATTTCCTGAATTTGTTTGTCTATTACATCTCGTTCTTTTTGTGACACTCTGTAGGGACGACTTTTATGTGGTTTATCATTTTCTAGTTCTATAACATATTCTGTCAAATTAGTTCTTCCCATGTGTTTTGGGGATTTGGCGAACACGTCATTGTTTTCTAGTAGCAGGCTTTCTAATTGATTTTTAATTGTATAATCTGTGATTATTTCGAGGTGTTGGTCTTCTAGTGTTACAGTTTCTTCTGTTTCTTCATTGACCGCCAAGTTCCAAGATATGTCTTCTTTTTGTTTTTCCTCTAATATTGCTATGGCTGTGCCCTTGTAAATTTTTGCTGGATAATTAGCTTTTGCGCTTATGGGTATAAATAATTTGACTCCATTCGTATAAACGTTTGATTCTATTGATAACTGTTTTGTAGCCAGCCAATCTATGTTGTATTTGCAATCAAAAATATTGGAATGACCGTCTTTTTCTATGTAATCTGGGATCTCTTTAGTGTGCTTATTTCTTCTTTTTTGAAGGTATAATTATTGCTAGCTCTAATTTTGTATATTGTGTTTCCTCAATCATTATGTTTGTGAATGGCCCTGACCTTCTTGGTTTCTTCGATCTACATATTATTATATCTATTTTTGCTTCGTTAAATATGTGGTATAACAATTTTTTAAATTTATTCCAGTATTGTAAGTTTATGCCCCAACCTTTCCTTGGTATAGCTATCGTGTTATATGCCTTTTGTTTTGCAGTGTCTCTAAGTTTCGTTAGGCATTCGAATATTGTCTGGAACGTAGGCTTATCTCTTTTTTTTCTCTGATATGTAGATAATAAGCGGTTTTATGTTTGTTTGTTACATATGACACTGTCCCTGTTTGTCTCTTCGTTGTCCACTTGGTGTTTGGAAATTCTTGTTTTAGA